>PVJO010011051.1:0-61344 GCA_004026905.1 Hystrix cristata
CCCTAACTTTGGGTGTCAGATATTCTGTCCCAACAACGAGAGAAAAATAACTAAAACAGGCTATAATTTGGTCACACTTACATGAGATGCAATAGACTCTCAGTCAAACAGCATAAAAAGAGACAAAAATGACCATCAAACAACAAGGATGCAATCCATCAAGTATACAACAACTATAAACACATATGTGCTCAACCCTGGAGCACCTAAATATATAAAGCAAATAGTGGATCTGAGGGAAAGACAGTCTGTAGTGTCATAATTGTGGGGCTTCAAACCTCCACTTCCAGCAGCAGGTCATGCAGACAGAAAAGCAGTGAGAAAACGCTAAACTAGACCTACACTTTATCATGTGAACCTGAGAGACTATATGAACATTCCAACCAACAGCAGTAGAATACATATTCTTCTCAAATGTTCATTGAATATCACCACAATAGATGACATATTAAGCCATAAAACAAGCCTTAACAAATTTAAGAAGATTAAAGTTATATCAAGCATTTTTCTAACCATAGTAGCATAAAATTAGAAATCAACAAGAGGACAAAAAGACTCACAAATATATGGAAATTATACCACATGCTCTTGAACAACAATTATACCACATGCTCTTGAACAACCAATGGGCTGAAGAAGAAATCAAAAGGAACATTTGAAAAAAAAATCTTGAGACAAAAATGGAAACACAATATACTGATACTGAAAGAGGGAGCAAAAGCAGTACTCAGAGGAAGCTTTAAAGCACACACACAAGAAGACAAAAGAGCCCAAATAAACAACCTAATATTACACCACAAGGAAAAAAGAATAAGCCCCACATTACCAA
Organism: Hystrix cristata; assembly: GCA_004026905.1. NCBI lineage: Eukaryota > Metazoa > Chordata > Mammalia > Rodentia > Hystricidae > Hystrix > Hystrix cristata. The sequence goes on from PVJO010011051.1 coordinate 830, forward strand.
AAAGTACTGCAAACGTGTACTAATACATGTTTATATTTTAAAATTTTAATAAAAAATTAAAATTTTTTAATTAAAAAATATAAAAACCAGGCTGGGGATTTAGCTCAGTGGTTAGAGTGCTTGCCTTGCAAGCAGAAGGCCCTGAGTTTGATTCCCAGCACCAAAAATATATATATATATAATATATATAAACCATAAAAAACAAAATAAGCAAAAGAACAGAAAAGATAAACATTAGAGCAGAAATAAATGAAATTGAGAGTATAAAAACAGTATAAAAGATTATTAAAACTGAGTTGGTTTTTGAAAGGGCAAAAATGTTGACAAAACTTGGGAGAGAGAAGCACAGAGAGACGGCACAAAGCGAGAGAGGACTCAAAGACAATTACAAATGGGAGAGGGGAAAGTAGAACAGCACCCCAAAAATAAAGGAAGCTGCTCAAACTGCCTGTACTCAGGTAGTGCCCGAAGTCTCAGCCAGAGCAACTAGCAAGAGAAAGAAACATCATCCAAATTGAAAAGACAAAAAGTAAAATTGTTTGCAGAAAACATGATCTTACGTTAAAAAAAATCCTAGATTCCCCCAAAATTATTAGAATTAGTGAACAAATTTTTACATAAAGCTGCAGTATACAAAATTAACATACAAAATCAGTCTTACTTTTATACACTAACAATGAATTCTCTGAAAAAGCAATTAAGAAAGTCTCATGTATAACAAGGAATAAATTGAAACAAAGAATTGAAAGATGTGTATACTGAAACCCATAAAATATTGATGAACAAAACTGATGAACAAAATCATAAAATATTGAAAAACGAATACATAAAAAGATATTTTACGTTCATGGATTGAAAGAATTAATGTAAATGAAATGCCTAGACTACCCAAAGTAACGTAGACTTTCAATTCAGACGAGATCAGGCACGTTCAGGATGGTATAGCTGTAGACTGTATAGTTTCAATTCAATTCCTATCAAAATTCCAATGACATTTTTAAGAAAAAAAAAATTTAAATCTTAAAATTCACATGGAACCACAGAAGACCCCAAATAGAACAGAAAGAACAGAGGTACTTGATGTTCAGAATCTATGACACTGCTATAGAAATCAAAGTAGTATGGTACTGCCGTTTTTACATAAGTCAAAGGAAGGGGAATAAACACATTAGACTGACCCCCGACAAAGTCACCGAGAAGATAAGCGAGGGAAAGAAGGGTCCCTACACCGATGCTCTGGAAAAACTGGATGTCCACGTGCAGAAAAATGAAATGGACATTTATATCACATCATGTGCACAAATAAACTCAGATGAAAGACTTAAACACAAGATATGAAACCATAAAGCACTGAGAAAAAAACAAAAGCAGGGAAAATCCTTTTGACACGGCTCTGAGCAGTGATTTGGGGGATTACTCCCAAAAGTGCAAACAACAAAAGCAACAATGGACAGATGAGACTGCATCAAAGTAAAGAGCATCTTCGCAGCTGAGGAGATAACTGGTAGAGTCCAGAGATAATCTGTGAAATAGGAGAACAGATTTGAGAAACTCATGTCTGATGAGAGGTTCACATCCAAAATACATAATGAACTCAAACACCTCAAGGGCAAGAAAACAGCCTGATTTTTAAAAAGGGCAAAGGACCTGTACAGACATCTCTCAAAAGAAAACACATAATGAAAAAGCATATTAGCGACCTTCAATGTTATTGGTCATCAGAGACATGCAAACCAAAGCTATAATGAGATATCATCTAACATCAGCTAGAATGGGTCCTATCCAAAAGGCGAACAACTCTTGGTGAGGATGTGGAGGAAAAGGCACACTTGCACACTGGGGAATGTAAATCGTTATAACCATTATGAAAAACACCATGAAGTTCCCCAAAAAAGTAAAAATGGAACTACCACGTGATCCAACAATTTCATTTCTGTTTTTCCAAAGAAAAATCAATCAGTATATCAAAATAATACCTGCACTTCCATGTTCACTGTGGCATTATTCACAATAGGAAGACGTCAAACTAATCTAAATGTCCCTCCACAGATGACTGGATAAAGGAAAAGTGGCAAATACATACAATGAGATATTATTCAGCTTTATGGAAAGAGGAAGTTCTGCCATTTGCGAAAGGATGAGTGAGCCTGGAGGACATTATCCTGAGTGAAATAAGTCAGACATAAAAAAGATGAATTATGCATGATCTCAACAATAGGAGGAAACTGAAGATGTTAAACTCATAGAAGTAGAAAACAGAAAAGTAGTTTCCAGAGACCAGGAGTTGGGCAAATTGGAAATATGTTAGTCACAGCATACACAGTTTTAGTTACATATCACAAATAAGTTCTGGAGATCTAATGCACATTATAGCGATTATAGTTAAAAATATTGCATTTTATACTTGTATTTTTCTAACAGACTATGTCTTAAATGCTCTCACCACAACAAAATGAAAATGGTAACTGTGAGGTGATGGACATTTTAATTAGCTTAACAGCGACAACTTTTCACAATGTATATCAAAACATCACTTTGAGCACCTTAAATATATACAATATTTGTCATTTATTCCTCAATCCAGCTAGAGGGAAATAAAACAGCTATGTGTCTGTTGGATGTAGTTTTCTTTTCATCTTTCCTTCAATCCCTTCAAATACAAATGTTCTTATATGAATTATCAATTGATTTGTTCCATGCATGTCTGAAAACTTACTATATCTAACTAAAATCCTTAGGCTACTATTAAATTTGCCCAAAACTATAAAATTGTGCAAATGTCACGTGTAGGTCAAACATACAAAGGAAGCTTATTGATCCTTAGAATCAACAGCCGCAGAGGACAAAGGAATCAGAAGTGAGCAGAAGGTCTTGTAGGTGAACTACAGTGTGGTCACATCCAGACCTCAGGTGTTCCCAATGGAAACTCTGGGGCCAGGACCACTCCTCAGGTTAAGCCCAAACCGAAGCAAGGAATCAAGCCTTCACACTCTCCCCGTGCACTAAACCACAATCAAAATGCATCAAAGGTCTAAATATTAAAACAGAAACGCTAAATCTGCTGGAAGATAGAATAGGTAGGACTCTTAAAGACACAGGTGTAGGCAAAGACTTTATGAACAAAACCCGATCGCACAGGAAATATCACAAAGAATCAACAGCTGGGATCTTATCACATTAAAAAGCTTTTTCACAGCGAAGAAAACCACCAATAGAGTGAAGAGACAACCCACACGGTGGGAAAAAAAATTTAACCACTACTTCTCAGAGAACTAATATCTAGAATATATAAAGAACTCAAAAAAATCAGACCTCTCCCCAATTTAAAGACCCCATCCAAAAATGGGCATCTGAAATGAATAGACACTTCTCAGATGAAGATGGATAAACAGCAAATAAGTCCATGGAAGTATGTTCACCCTCACCAGCCATTCCAGAGGGCTTTACTCCAGCGATGCTCCGGTGGTCTCAAAGCTCAGCAGTCAGGAAATGCCCTACGAGGGGCTCTGCTGACGTCCTCTTCTGCAGAGCAAGACTGCCATGCGTCGCACTCTGGGGCCAGACAGACCCTGGCTCCAGCCACCACATCATTCGCTCATCGAGTGACTCGGGAGCTCGCTTTCCGTGTCTGAGTCTCTGTTTTCCCATGAAACTACTTCCAGCACACCAACTATGCCAAGTTATTGCCCAGCCCATTAAAACAGTCATGCAGAACTGCTACCAAGTACTCAGCTCTCAGTAGAAGTCAGTTGTCTCTTCCCCTAACTGCTTTCCTTGTCATTTCTCCTGGCATACTCGAGGAGCTATAACAGAGGTGCACCCGCTCTGCTGATAACACCCCATTCCCTCCGCCTCTCCCAGCGCTCTCAACCCCATTGGGAACAGAAGACTGTGCCGAGGACTCTCTGAGGGATGCCTGAGGGTGAACAGGGCACAGACCAGGAGAGGTTCTCCTCTTCTTAAGTTTTGTGCAGGTAATGGTCTCATCTCCTGAACCAAATTCAGCCCCTAAAATCCCTGAGGAAAATTTTAAAATTGTTTTTTCCCTATAATCTTGTATATGCTTGTTAATAAATCCAAAGAATGGATTGACAAACTTAACCAAATTTGATCACACGGCCAACCCCAAAAGTTCATACAAACTATAAAATGTAGAAAAGCGTACTAACTAATGCATTTGAGGGAGTAAAATTCTGCTTCTTGGGTCAAATAACTCACGGGTGATTAAGTAGCTCAAATTTTCCAGCCAGCACAATACGTGGTGATTAGAAATTAACAACTAAGTGAAATAATAGGCCTTGGCTTTCTCATTGACAAGCTTCTAAATGTAAAGGTGTTATTCTATGAAACTAGGATGTGCTTTCTTTTTTGTGAAGAATGCATTTCTAGTCATTAATCCAAATCGCAATTTGGTACATAATACATAATTCCTCCCACCAAGGAAGATTTATTCATATAAAGATGTAAACACTTGAAGCAAAAAAATAGGAAGTGGTCATGGGATAGCTACGGAACACAACCCTGCTGATTTCTGGCAGCTGTCTGGCAAATTTACCATCAGAATTAGAACAAAATATAACAGAAGGAAAAGGAAACGGACTGCTGAGAAAACGTATTACTAACGGCAGCACTAAAATGCTGTGACTCATGACCTGAGTAGAGCTGGTGGAGAGACCAGCAGTGGGAGAAGGCACAAGGTCTGGGAAGACGTGGAAAACCTGGCCCCCAAGCTGTGCAGACAGCTCAACACAAATAGGAATAAGCACGAAAGGGGCACAGACGACGCCACAAGAACGGGCTGGTCATCTCCAGACCACTAAACTGGACAGATGACTGGGACGGAATTTATACAACAGGACAATCTGTTCTTCTCACTTCACTGAAATTCAGGGATTAAAACCACAACAAGCAGAAAGGAGGCCTGCAATTATCCCTCTCCTCATTCGTTCTTTCATTAGCTAACTGAGTTCAGAGCTTGACAGAGACTACACGACGGTGGTGCAGGTGAGAGAGGAGAGGTCGGTAAGGACTGCAGTGGTCACCTGGATGGTAGTAGGGGCCACACGACAACAGCCAGGCCATAGAGGGCAAATGGTAAATGCTGCTAGTAGATGGACTGAACCCTGTCAGACAACTTGCTGTGTAAATGGTTCCATTTATCAGAACCCTTGATTCCTGCCTCTGATTGACCATGGCCCAAAATCCAGCTGTGGAAAATGTTCCCAAAGTGGCTAATTGGTATTTTTTGTAGTTTATGGCAGAAACAGAATCAGCAAGCCCTGGGTGACTGTTTCACACTCCTGCATCTGCCCCCAGAGAGCTGCTGATTTTGAATTGCAAGTTACTGGTTGCTAAGTGGTTCACACAGATCCACACTGCCATGCATAACTGGACAAGATGGGAAAAGCAAATTAAAGATTTGGGCAAGTCAGAAAATCCCAGTCTTCACACTGATAAACAATAGAAAGAATAAACACTAATTCACAGTTGTAAACAATGAAAACTTTTAACTCAGATTCACATGGCAACCTTTGTAGGAATAGGAAGTCACAGAAATGTGACACTCCAAAAAGCAAATGTTAATAAATGTCAGATTTGATACCAGAGTTCAGATATCCCATTTAAACAGCAAGTGTAGAACTAAAATGTGAAAAAATGTTGCTCTGTATGCTTAAAATCTATGCAGTTCACTGTGTATAAATTTATCTCAATTGTAAAAATATGCTTTAATAGTAACCAGAAAGAGATGAGTGAGCAGTTATAAAAGTAATTGTAAATGGCAAAAGAATGCGTAAAGCAACTCCTCTCAGCTTACCCACGCGGCCACTGTGTTCTGTCCACCCTCTCACTACTGGACTCTCCTGTAAGTCAGGATCCAATTTTACAGAGAAAGGACGTAAGGCTCCCAGAGATAACCTGCCTTCATGGGAGATCTAAGATCCTAAAACGAGTATTAATCCACATTCCATGTTACTAGTTTTTCCTAAAGTGTGCTATGGATACCACATACATGAGAAAAATTTTCAAGGTATAATACAAAATGTCCTTAAAACTAAACTTGAGCCTATAATCCCAGCACTCGGGAGGCTGAGGCAGGAGGGTCATGAGTTCTGGGCCAGCCTGGGCTACACAGTGAGTTCAAGGAAGGCCTGAATTATATAACGAGACTCTATCTCAAATAAATAAATAAATTTTAAAATTAATTTGAGTTTTAAAAAGTTGTTCAATTTAAAGAAAAATATTGAATATTAAAAATAACAATACAATTTTGTCTTGCAAAATTGTTACCATGTGGTACCATAGCAAAAAATTGAAGTGACATCATGCGGATACCTGAAATTGGAGAAATTTAGTGCTACAGTATGCTGCCTCCTCACAGATAGTCTTTAAAAAGTTGGTCAGCAGTTTAAACTGAGAACCCTGAACTTTTCTCCACAAAACTTTCTACACTTGCTGAAGGAAATAATTCCAGGGGAGCAATAGCAGCCAAGGTAGTAGAAGAGAACGCGCTATCCCTTGCTCCCCAGACGTCCACAGACAAGTGCCTTTGTGCGACCGCCGGGTCCGGGAGGAGGCTTGCACGCCTCAGGGCGGCGGAGGCTGAAAGAAGCACTTGGGGAACACAGGCCTGCACCTTGCACACAGCCCACAGGCTGAGCCCCGGCTCCAGCTCAGGGCTCCAGCCCTACTGCCCATGCGAGCAGCAGCAGCCGGCCGTCCACACCCACAACAGCAGTTCAGCAACGGCAGCCAGGCTCGCCCCAGCCCCAAACCGTCCACAAAGACGGAAAGAGGCGGGTGCTCCTCCGAATGCATAAAGACCAGCGCAAGGCTTCAAGGGTCACAAAGAATCAGGCAAGAACAACAGCACCAAAGGAAACCCGGTAAAGCCTACTGACGCTAGTGAAATAAGATCCATCGAGTGCTTGGCAAATAATTCAAAATAATCGGGAGGGAAGAAGGGTGTTGAGTAGAAAGAGAGGAGAAGGGAGTGAAACAGAAGCCCACGCTGTGAAAGAGACCAGGCAGAACCAGAACGAAACCCCAGCTGCCGGGACGGGGTGACAGGGAGTCGCTGCCAGGGCTCCGGCGGCCAGCAAGAGAGCTCCGGAGGGGAGAGCTCGGGGCCACCCGAAGCCTGCATCAAGAACTCTGCCAGGGACGAGGCTCTGGGACATAAAGGGCTGAGGCGACCACACTGAAAGCCGAAGACGGAGCAAAGCTTAACAGAATATGGAGGCTCCCCGAGATCTGCACATGGAGCCCAAATCTTCAGCAATGTAGACAATGTCCTCAATACTGGGACCCCCTCGCCAATGAGATGTCACCTCCTACCTAGTCCCCCTCTGGGAATAAGAGGGGGGCATCCTCAGCTCCTCACATGCACTGTGCCTCTCGCCTCCTTGCAGCTTCGTCCTAGTGATCTAACCGTTTAGAACAAACCATGTTTGAACATCTATACAACCTCTTCAAAAATTTTAGCTCAGATACTCCTTCCGCTCAGAAGTCTTCTTGGCCCTCTCCTCCTCTTCTGTCGAAGGGACCCCTCTGCACTCCACTACCCACTGGGCTCAGTATCGGTGCCGAGTGCGGCCTGTGACCCACATCAGGAACATCCTGCCCTGGGCCTTCCGTTGCTCAGGGCCCTGATCTTTTTCCACAAGGGGGAATCTCTGGGTCCAAAGCGCGGTGCCTATTCAGGGTCCACCATCCCTTCTTGATTACGCCCCACGTACCCTGGACCCAGAACTCCCTCTCCAAACAGCCCAAGGCATCCTTCAAAGACTCAGAACAGCTCCCGGTGTCCACACGGAGGTATCCGGACAGCCAGGCCAGGGTAAGCAGATGCCTGCCTGCGAGGCTCTCCCCTCACTGCCGGGCTTCTGTGTGGGCTCCAAGGGGGTCTCATAAGTCTAAATGCAAATCTAACCAGACAGGCATATTTACTATTTCTCTACAAAATATGAGCCAAGGCCATGAGCTGAGAGCAGGTCGGTGTCGCATCTAACTAGATGGAGGGGCAGACAGCATCGCTGCACAGGAAACAGCAGACTCCAAGTCTGCTTGCACAAAGCCACTGCGGGGGGTCAAAAGGAGAAGCCTGGCAGGAAGAAAGGATTCTCTCTCCCCGCCGAGGACACCAGTCTTTCATCCGGTAACTCTGCGTCTCAGCTCATCGGGCTACAAAGGAAATGTGGATGTAGAACCAGGCCCCACGAGCTGGTCCCAGTGTCTCAGAGGCCGGACATCTTTCTCACGACCTGACGACCCGCACACGATGGGTGTCCTCGCCCACCTCCACTGTGACCGGAACAGGGCAAGGGCCTGACGTCCTCCTGGCCCATGACTGCAGCTCTGCAGCCTCAGAGGACCCCAGTAGGAAGAAAGAGAAAACCACAGCACACCTGCTGCAGCGCTTATTTCTTCCTGCATTTCTGAGTGCACACTGCAGCTCTTCCTGCTTCCTCAATCCGAGCTCCTTGCTACCTTTTTAAGCAGGTGGATAAACCCAACAGTGTGGCGTAGGATCAGGGCCCAGAGCTTGGAGGGAGACGCCCCTGGAATATTCACTCAGCAAACAGAACAGCCACACACTTCACACACTCTCTCTTAATCCCGTCTCCCTTAAGTGCATCCTTTTTATTTTACAGGTAGGGAAATTGAGACTTCGTGAGTTGAAGAAACTTGCCCAAGAGTTCAGCTAGTCTATGGTACAGCCAGGGATAAAGTCTAGGCCTAAGTGCCTCCTGGCCCTTCTAACCACCGTATCTTATCACCTCTGGACTTGAACCCTAGCCTTACCACTCAGTTGGGTGGCACAGCATTCGGTCATTTCTCTGGGTCTCAGTTGGCTCACGTGTAAAATGGAAATAACATCACCCGATCACACGAAGAGCTTGGTACTGTGGAGTCATTTAAAACGGCAGGGAACGTGTTCGTTGTGAGTGACACACCACCGGTTTGTGCTCCGTGCCAGCCCTGCACTGAGCAGGAAGGACTGCGGTAATGGTGGCTGCAGTCCAGCTACTGGAGCGGGAGGCCTGCCCAAGCCCAGGAGTCTGCGCCAGTCCGCCCGACATGCCGAGGAGAGTCGTCAGAAAGAAATGGTAGCTGGAGATCAGCGTTTCAGCCACTCCTGATTTACTGGCCCAGTCTGGTTTCTCGTCTTTGTGCTTCTACAGAACACACTTGAGTGATTCTCACACACCAAGACTTACATTCATGTCCATTATAAAGCACTCACCTTGATTTGATGCAGAAGAACTAAAGACCATGGAAATAGATTTCAAGGAAATTAATTTCACTACTAAGAAAATAGAGGACATGTGTTCATTTTAGAAATAAAATACCTGCCACTAACTTTTGCTTACTCTGCAAACCACTCATGCCAGAAATGAGTAGTACCATTAAGAGCGATCCATTCCTGGTATGTACCCGAGAGAAGAGGAAAAATGCATCAGAGCAAAAGCTTGTACATGAATGTTCATAGCAGCAGACAGAAAAATGTGGAAACAACTCACACGTCCACCAACTGATGAAATGGTAACACAATGCACACAATGGAATATTCATTCGTCCAAAGAAAAAGTTCTGCTACAAGCTATGACATGGATGAACTTTGAAAACACACTAAGTAAAAGAAGCCAGCAACAGAGAGGACCACCATTATATAACCCCCATATATGTTCAGAAGATAAATTTCCTAAAGAGGCAACTCTCTAAAGGCAGAAAGATTAGTGGCTGCCAGCATCTGGAGAGAGGAAGGGAGGGAAGTAACTGGTAATGGATACAAAGTGTCTTTTTGGAATGATGAATGTGTTCTGGAACTAGATCGTGCTGGATGTACAATCCTATGAATATTATGAAAACTCAGAATTGTACCCTTCAAAGGGTGATTTATCTCAACTTTATCATTTCAAAATTATTACCTGTTGTATTTCTCCCTAGAGATGGTATACATTTGTAAATATTTAAGTATTTAAGTGATTTGGATAGAAAAAAGGTTCAGAACATAAATCTCACACCTGAATTCCAAAAAAAAATTCCTAAGGTTATTAGTAAATACAACTAGAAAATTATATGAAGGCATTAAGATTTCTGTTTTGTTAATGTTCTCATTTTTAAAGGAGACTCCAAATTGAATACTATCCAAAGATGTCAAGGTCTTACTTAAACATGAATCCAATTTTTTAAAAAACTCAAATCTTTGACCACTGGAGAAATAAACAGCGGGTTTGACATAGACAATTCTGTCTACAGTGGTAAAGAGCCCCACAATTCCTGAAGCACTTTCCCCAAAAGGCAAGAAGGAGGTGGGAATGTGTCTACCACTCCAGGGCTGAGACTGGCTCACGCTACCTTGCAGAAAGAGGCAGAATTGGGTACTTTGATATAATGTTTGTCCTTTCTAGAATTTCACTCCAATTTCTCAGAACTGTCAAACTGCTGAGCAACTCTCCACTTGAACCGAAATGTCTAATCTTCAGAGACTTGCCCATTGCCCTCCGTTCTGCCCAGAACAATAAAGCAGACTATGGAGAGAGCACCCTATATCTGACCAAGTCCATCTTGAGAAGCAAAAGGAAAACTCACTTTTTAAAGGATCTTTCCACTATCAGTGCTGTGAAAATCCCATTTTACTCTGAAATAATACAGTACCAATATAGGTTTATAATAATAGACTTTGATAGTTTTTTATTTAGGAAAAAAAAAAAGGCCTTCAATGTTCTCTCTGGCAGAATGGATGACAAAAATGATTATCCAGCTGCCCGACCCTGCTACATCTGTGTGTCTGTCTTCAATTTAATAACTCTGAGAAACAAGTGCGACTACACTGCTCGTGATTTCTCGCTGTACCGCCCTCGGCCAGTGATTGTTTTCAAAGCACAAAAAGCCCAGTTCGTGGCCCCGCTGTTCTGAGAGAAACCTGTTGAGCGCCGCGGTCTCCCGCAGGCCCCTAACTGGCTCTGAGGCCTTCAGCCCGTCACTTACCTGCTCTCAGTCCCAGTTTGTTTCACATAAGACAACGGCTGCCAGCTGGGTAGTAAGAGATCCTTTTGATGGTCACGACACCATAATTTTAATTCTGTATTTTATCTCTTCGGATGTACATATTGGTCGCAACCACGTGGCCCGTGGCCTGCAGGAGAGGTGGGTTTTAGTTGCTGTTTTAGTTGCTTGTGGTTTTGCTCTGCTGTGCTCCTTCAAAGAGTATAATCATGCTGGCAGTCCTCGAAAGGAGCAGACCAAAACACAAACGTTCCGCACACCTTTGCATTTGAAGGGCTTTCTCTTAGGCTGACTACACAGCAGATTAGAGATTTATTTGCCTGTACTTCAAGATAAAAGCCTCAGCCGGCCTTTGTAAAGAGAGAGAAGGTGGATATGAGATGGCTTCCATCCAGGGAGGTGGATGAAATTCACTGGAGTTGTCATAGAGAATCTGAAGCCCCAAGGATGCAGAGCTAATGTCCCAATTACACTCGAATCACCCCACCAAATCTTTCTTTTACCTGAACTTTCCACCAAGTTCTAATCATATATGGTAGTTTCAACTCACCACTGAATAGTTCCGCTCAGGGGTCCTTATTAGGTGTCAAATTCAATATTTCCAATGCTGGACTTATTTTCCTTCCCACATCAAGCTAGTTTTACAATTCCTAACTTCAGCTGTTACAGTGTTTTGCAGGACTTTCCTGTCTTCTAGCTCTGCTGCTTCTATCTGCATTATTCATCACCCAGTCCAGCAACAATTTTCTAACTACTCCCACAACCAAAGTCATTTTTCTTCTCCCATCCTGCTGCCATAATCATCATCCCAAAACATATGTTCCATCATGCATTCATCTTCAATTATCCCTGACAAACACCCAAAATTCAGAGTCCTCCCTGCAATCATCGCATCCTCCACTCGCCTCAGCGCGCATCCTCCAAGCAGACTACCTCTCTTCAAATACTTAAGGCTGGAGCTCCAGGGGCGCCATCGGTCAGCGCACGGTACTTGTACACATACTTAAGGCTGGAGGTTTCTCCCTGGAATTCGTCTTCCCTTCATCTGTGTAGGAACAAACTTCATGGACTATTAGTCTCTTAGACTTTTTTTCTTTCCACAGCTAGAAATCAAAATGAAATCCTGAAAGCCCATGAGACATTTTCCATACTCGCTGTACGGTGATGTACAACGTCCATGTACCTTGGATTATAGTTATTTTTGAATGTGCTTTTTGTCCTCAGGGAAAGAAAAGACTGACTTGTTGTTGCCTTGTTTTCCTCTCCATCTGCCCTTCACCTTCCCTCTGGAGAAACCACCACCAAGAAAAGAACTCAACATCACGAAGGTGAGAAGGATCAGAACCCTCACTAAGCTCCCTTCGTACATCACCTGAATCCCAAACACGGTGTCATTTAATCACGCTGTACACTTACAAAATTATGAAATGTAGCCTGAAATATACTTACTAAAATTAAGTAAGACTTGGCAGCTTTTAAAACATTAGAAGATATCTAGCCTGTGAATTTTGTCTTTGTTTAGCACTGAGTGCCCTATTTGGGAAGTATAGTCCTGACCTTTATAAATGACAACAAAACTGAATATTAAAGATTTTGTTGCCTGCTGTCCCTTTAAATAAACCAAAAGGCATTTAAAATATACTTTAAAATATGCTTTTATCCAATGCTTCCAATATCATTTGATTTGTGTAGGTGTTTTGATTTGATAATTTATACCTCCCTGAAGAGAAAAGAAAAGTAAATAACTTCAGGTTAGTAAATTATTGCTTTGCCAAAAAAAATTTGAACTCTTTTCTATATTAATTGCATGTTTTGTTGTTGAATGATCTGGAGAATGATTAAATATTTAATTATTAAAAATGCAGCAAGACGCTGGGGCTTTAGCTCAGTGGTTAAAGTGCCTGCCTGACAAGCATAAGGGCCCAAGTTCAATCCCCAGCACCAAAAAAAAAAAAAAAAAAAATGCAGCAAGAGAAAATATATTCTTTTTTTAATCCCACATTTCCTCTATACTTCTTAAAGTACGTTTCACATATGCTAAGGCTATAAAAAGAAAATGGAGCTCTACAATTTTGTTTGTGAATGCATCAAGACAACAGCAAACTCTTTATTTTCATGATTATGTGTATTATCCTCCCATTACCAATATATGTTACTTTAATATGCCACAATTCACCCAAAAAATATGTGTTGAGAATGTATTGCATGGCCTGTTCTGTTCAGATTAGGGTAGAGAACAGCACAGAGAAAATCACAGCTCTTATGAAACCAACATCTTATTTACAGGAGACAGAAAATAAGCAAGCAAATGATAAAGAGGACAATTTCAGAAAGTGAAAAACACCATAGAGAAAATTAAGAAAGGGGATGGAATGGAGAGCAGCCAGCTGACAGCTAGGATAGATATCAAGGAGGAAATCAGTCTACCGCTGGGAAGGTCTGGGTGGGGAGCATTCCGGCCCTGCGGGGAACAGGGGAATGGCCGAGTGTGTCCAGGGACCAGCAGAGGGCGGTGTCGCTGCTGCAGGACTGGTGAGGGGGAATCACAGAAGTGGAGTGTGAAAGGGTAGGAAGGAACAAAGCAATGCACCACAGCTACAGTAATAAACTATTTCATTGTCATCGTAAACAGAAACCACTAAAAAATGTAATCAGTGTATATAATCTATATATACTGTTTTAAAAGAACATTTTGGATGTTGCTCAGAGAGAGCCTCAATTGAGGAAAAACCACGAACGGAAGCAATTAGGGGCTCTAGAGAAGCAGAATGTGGTGTGGGTTTGGATATGGGGTAGAAGGAATGGGCATGCAGAAAAGCTGTCAGACTTGGGGTGTTTCTAACCATGGGTTTGAGAAAAACATAGGCAGCTTTGGCCTAACAACTGAATGAATGGTGAGGTCCTTTGCTGAGAGGAAAAGATACAAAAGAAATTTGAGGCTGGGAGAAGTCGAGAATTCTTTTAATGTATATGCTAAGTTTCAGAGAGCTTTAAGCAGCCAAGGAGAGGTCAATCAGAAAAATGAATGTAGCACCCTAGCAATTACAGGATTTCCAGTTCTGTTCCAAATGCCTATACTACTTTCTTCAGATATTTGGCAAATACTCTCATTGTTTTCTGTTAATCTTCCACCCAAAGCCACTAGCCGAACCTCGTTACATAAACAACTGATTTCTTTCTTATACTCATCTCCTCACACAGATTTCCCAAGTCGACACTGAGAAAAAGAATGCAAATTGTATTGGATGCTTGCAGTGGAAAAGGTTCTTAATTTTCATGGAAGCATTAGTATCAGTCCCTTGCTGGGCCTACTCATTTACCTCGATTACTCCTTCCTGCTTTTTGTAGCACTCCTCCCCTTCCATAGAGATGTGTAAAAAAGGATCTTAAGATAACTTACCTACTGAGGGTCAAAGTAAAATTAGTCTTACATCACCAGCACTTATCACTGGACTTAGAATATATCAAAATTAAATAAATGTTTGTTGACTTAATGAATTGATGACAATATCTATATTTACATGTATTTTTATATTACTCTTCATTATTAACAAATTCAGCAATTTATCAAGGATCTAAAATGTTACCAAATAATATGTAAAGTCCAGCTATACAAATGCAGCCATGTAATTAGCTCCACAAGGCCAGAGCCGGTAAGTTAAGTATCCAAAAGTAATTGGGTAAAAGCATACTTCCTGTGACTTATATCATCTACAGCTTAAGTGAACACACTATTTCCTCCACAAACATGGTTTTCAATAGGTGGTTGAAAATAGATAATTTAACTTTACCAAAAGGTTGGGAATACAAAAGAGAGACTGCAATGATTGGAGACTAAATCATCAGATCTGGACCCATGTTGCACGACCTGGTGATGCCCTCATTTGTTTTTCTGGATGAACGTGACCAGAATCCAGACACTCAGACACAAACAGGAAAAAGCAGGTTAATCAGAGGAACCTGTGACCAACAGAACTTGCTCATTTTGGTCCTGGTGACAGAGCAAGAGGGAAATGTTTCGATCTGTCTCCTTGACCATTGCTACAGTGAGGCTACATCCCCAGTGACCTGCTTCCTCTAACCAGCCCCCACCTCCTGATACCATATCCCATGGTGGATTAGCCCATTGATGAGGTTAGCATCCCCATGATCTAATCCTTGAATTTCCAAAAGCCCCGAACATATGAATATTTGGGGGAATATTTTTGACCCAAATCATAACACCCACTCAACACTACACAGGGGAATGTAGGATTCATTCGTAGTTCCTCCAATTAACAGAACAAGTGAAAATGCATTACGCTGCTTGCCTGATCATTGCTGCAATGAATGGGAGTAAAAGTGAGAGATTAAAAAAAACGGAGAGTGACATGTGCAAAGAAAACAGAGTTGTGCAGTGGAGAAATGCCCTGTGCCTGGCCATGGAGGGAAGGTGAGATCTTGGAGAGTTTCATTACATCAGGAGAGCCCCTAAGAGGAGAGGGACTGAGGCAATCCCTCCGCTCGCCTTCTGGGGATAGTGCTTACCTTCGGCAAACTAAAACAATGCTGAGATCCCATCTCACTCCAGGAAGAATGGCTATCGTCAAGAAACCAACCAACAACAAGTGCTGGCGGGGCCGTGGGGAAAGGAACCCTCCTCCACTGTTGGTGGGAGTATAAATTGGTACAACTATGGAAATCAGTATGGAGATTCCTCACAAAACTAAAACTACAGGTCCCATTTGACCCAGTATTCCCCTTCTAGGCGTCTTCCCAAAAGAGTTAAAAGCATCATACCACAGCACTATATCCACACCCATGTTTACAGTAGCACAATTCACAATAGCTAAATCTTGGAAACAGCACATATGCCCATCAACAGATGAAATGGATAAAGAAAATGTGGTATTTATACACAATGGAGTAGTACTCTGCCATTAAGAAGGAGAAACTTCAGTCATTTGTAGGTAAACAGATGCACCTAGAGTCCATAACCTTGAGTGAAATAAATCAGACACACAAATTTAAATATTGTATTGTTTCACCCTGAGATTCCACCTAACGCCACACAGAATGGCTATTATCAACAAATCAGCCAATAACAAATGCTGGAGGGGCTGTGGAGAAAAAGGAACCCTTCTCCACTGTTGGCGGGAATGTAGACTGGTGCGACCGCTGTGGAAATCAGTGTGGAGATTCCTCAGGGAACTGGGACTAGAGATTCCATTTGACCCAGCTATTCCTCTTCTTGGTATCTTCCCAAAAGAAGTAAAGCATCATACCACAGCGATATATGTACACCCATGTTTATAGCAGCACACTTTGTAATAGCTAAATCTTGGAAGCAGCCCAAATGCCCATCAACAGCAGAATGGATTAAGAAAATGTGGTATTTTTATACAATGGAGTACTACTCTGCCATAAAGAATGATGAGCTTGAGATATTCCTAGGTAAATGGATGCATCTTGAGACCATACTCTTAAGTGAAATAAATCAGACACACATGTTTAAATACCACATAGTTTCTCTGATGTGAGAAACTGACATGTAAATAAAGACTAAAATGTATTATATTGGGAAAGGGAAGAAAATGTCCAAATGGGAAAGGGAACAAGGGAGGGGGAAAGGAACAGAGGGACAAGAGAAATAAGAAATGGAAGGAAAAAATGGAATCAAAGCTTTTGTAAATGGGGAGGGAGAAGGGGGTGAGGGGAGGGGAATGGGAAAAAAGAAGCAACAAGATATATCATGTACAGGTACAAATCCCCTATGATGAATGTTATCAAAATGTACATCTAAAATGTACCATTAAAATAAAATTTTAAAAAATAAATAAATAAATAAATAAATAAATATTGTACTGTTTCTCTTGTGTGAGAAACCCAAAGGGTAAATAAGGAGCATAATGGAGGTTAGACATTGGGAGGCAGGAAGAACATCTTCAAATGGGAAGGGGAACAAGGGAGGGGGAGAGGGAAGGGAAGGAAGGGAAAAGGAAAAGAAGAGAATGGAAGGGAAAAAGTGGAAACAAAGCTTTTGTAAATGGAGAGGGAAAGAGAATGGGGAAAAAAAGAATTAAGATATTTTATGTACAGGTACAAATTCCCTATGATGAATATGATCAATATGTATGACAAATATATACTAATTTTTAAAAATAAATTTAAAAAAACAAAAAATAGATCAAAGTTATCCTTAAATGGTTTGCATTTTTTTTAAATTGTTATGGTAGAAAACAGTGCTCAGTTTTGCTATCTCCTAGACAGGAGCTTTGCAAATGGACAATGTTTCTTTTAGACTAGACTAGATTGGCAGCTTCAGCAAATGCCAAGCCCCTCCAGATGATTAAAACACAAGTCTTCATTGCTTACCTGCCTGCACTCCTGCTAACCAGCTCATTGATGTACTTGAAAATAAGATTTTTAAACATTTTCCTCAGTATTTTTAGTTGTTTTTGGTGGCACAATTAGGAAATTCCACCTACTATACTGGAAGACAAGGGAATGCCGGGCAGGTCCTTCCTGTTTTCTAGAGGTATTCAACTGAGAACCTCACTGGGGTCCCTGTACCCAGATTCACTCAAATCCAGCTCCTAGGTCGGGAGTATTATCTGTCTGGTGGCAAACCAATGGGCTTCGGACTTTTAATTCCATTGTAAAAGACTCCTTTTAAAAAAGCAAAAATACTTAAAAATTAAATTGAATTTGAACTATAAGGAAAAACTATAAAATGATTCAATAGTAAGGACCCTATCTTATTCCTCTTTTATATTCCCACTCCTGAATGGATAGATAGGTGAACAAACAATTGCTATTGACAGTCTAACAAGATACTGCTTAGTATATGAGAATTACTGCAAGAAAATATAAAAGCAATAGAAAGTAGAGATTTTGTTTCTTTTTGCATTTAGATCGGGGCATGCATCAAGTAACTGAAGTTTGCATAAAATGAAAATATCTTCACCTGTGCAGAGAGTTTTACAATCCCATTGAAATAGCATCATAGGAATCACTGTACTTCACTTTTCTGACAATTCCACTAAATCATCTCAGCAAAGACAAGACCAGTAAACAGCACTGCCAAGCTGATGCATATTTTTACTGGAATTGAACAGTCTTCGGTTCCTGGAATTGCCTTTAAAAATTGCTAACATATTACCTTAAAGTAAAGCAAGGGAAAGCTCACCACTAGTAAAGGAACAAAGAATAAAAATTCATGTATGACTCAGCATCAGAGCTAGAGAAAGCTGGGCTAACATAAGCAGAGAGAAACTACCATACACAAGTTCACCGTAAACCTTTTTGCCGTAAGTTTCTATGATCTTGCCTGTTCATTGTCATTTCAACAAATATTATTTAGCGCTTACTTTTCTCAGACAATGTGCCCGGTTCTTAGCATGTCAGAAAGCTCACAGACAAATGAGACAGACAATACATAAATATACGATAGTGCTAAACAAATGCATTCTTTCTCCCCATCTGCCAAATATATTCTAAAACTGCAAACAGTCAGCTAAATACTGCTTAACTATAACCAATGCTCATAACCAAATATTTAATTTCCCAACTGGCAGCTAATGCTAAACCTGAAGTTGTCTAATATCAAGAAAAATGAAAATTTGGACCTTGAGGGTTTCTAGCTTCACAGGGGTTGGATAATTTGAACAAAGGGCTATACGCTACCTCCAGTCACTTACTTCTGACATGAAAAGAACATCACATGCTCCATTATGCTGCCAGTCTGAGGCCTGAGGAGCAACAAGAAAGAGAGAGAAACGAAGCTGGCACCGGAAATAAGTCTGTGAGAGGGAAACGCATAGTCCCATTCCCAGAAGGCAACGGTCTTCATCGAACTAGAAAAAATAAACGTAAAGTCAAATTTCAGTGACCTTGGAGATTCCTTGTCTCAAAGCACATTACTGAAAAGGTACCCAGTGAGGTGCTGTAGCTTGGATCTGAACTGTGCCCCAAGGCCCGTCATAAGGCTCAGTCCACAGCCTGCCGCGCTACTGGCAGGCGGTTCAGCTAGGAGAAGAAAGCCCTTGAAGGGGATGTCGAGACCTGACTCCGCCCTCCTTTCTTCTTTTGCTTCCCAGCCACCCAGAGACGAACACTTTGCTCTGCAACGCATTCCAGACCATGAGTCCTGCAGGCCCCAAACCAGAGCTGACCCACCATGGACCGAAACCTCTGTGTTTCAGTGAGCCAGAATCACTCTACCCTCTCGTAAGCTGATTTTCTCAAGACTTTTGTTAGAGATGGAAATCTTACTTTCAGTCGTTTGCGGAATGGTTGAAGCCTTGGTACTATGAAATAGATGCAGTACTTACAAGTAACAGAAAATTAAGAAAACCAGAAAATGACCGTTGGAGTGCGGTTTGACTGAGTCCCAAGGGGAAAGCAGAAATGCCTGGGGGACCCTCGGCCCCGCCCTATCAAACCCACTCTCTCCCTCAAAAAGTAAACAAGTCTTGAGACTTCCAGTCTACACAGACCAGGGAGCACGTGTGAATCAGCGATCTAAAGGGCGAAACACAGGTAACAGGCAGCCAAATGCAGAGCAAGATGCTGAGTCATAGAAACTGGCAGAAAAGTGAGCGGCACGGTGCCCTGGTAGAGATGTCATGGAAGCCAGATAAAGTTCAAAGACGGGCAAGCAAACGGGGGCCAGCAGAGACTGGAAGAGCTCCTGATTCTAAGGGCATGTCTAGTAAAAAACTGAAATTTGCCCTTAGAACATCGGTTATGCAAATAAAATTTGAGTTGACCACAATTGTTCTGGGGGATGACTGTCCGACAGCACTTCCAGGTTGTAGGTGAAGTTGGGTGATGTCGCCAGGCATCATTGTGCATATGCTCATTGGCAAAGGGTCTGAGCAACAGGGAGGCATGGGAAAGAGCAAGGGAAGGTGAGAGAAGAAGTCAGTGGAGAGGTTTTGTTGGGGGGGGTCTATTTTTTTTTTCTATTGAGCCAAGAAGATTTATTGGTACATTTTAGATATACATAACAATTGCATTCATCATAGTTAATTTGCACCTGTACATGATATAGCTTGTGGGTATTTTTCCCCTTCCCCACTTTCCCTCATTTACAACAGCTTTATTTACATTTTTCCATTTTTTTCTATTTTTCTTGAGGTTTTTAAATTTTCTTTTAGTTTTACGCTTGAAAGGTATTTTTCCTGGGAATAGAATTCCAGGTTGACGGGTGTTTTCCTTCAGTATATAAAAATGCCTGTTCACTGCCACCTCGATTGCTTATTTCTGACAGAAATCTGCTGCCACTCTTATCTTTTTTCCTCCATACATAAGATTTTTTTCTGGCTGCTTTCCCTTATATGATTTTCTCTTAGTCCTCAGTTTTGAACAGTTTGATTACATCACGCCTTGGTGTAATTTTCTGTGCTTAGGGTTTGTTGAACTTGGACATGTGGGTTGCCATCAAAATTTGAAAATCTTCAGCCATTATTTTTTCAAATATATTTTATAAATTCCTTTCTTTTCAGGACTCTATTTACACATTAGGCCAGTTGATATTTTGTAGTGATAAGGTTTTTGTTTCATATTCTTTGTGTGTGTGTGTATGTGTGTGTATGTTTCCTTTTGGAAAGCTTTTCATGCTATTTCCAAGTTTACTAATTTTTCCCCAGGCCTAATGACACCATACCACATCAAACTCGCTGAGAAACATCCAGAAGATCAGATCAGACTGCAGGCTGTTAAGAAGCCTGTCCTCAGAATAGGTAAAACACTTGAAGACATAGGAGTAGGAAAGGACTTCCTAAACAGAACCCCAATCGCACAGGAAATAACAAGAACCAACAAAATGGGACTACATTAGACTAAGAGTTTCTGTACAGCAAAGAGTCCATTAGGAGAGTGAAGAGAAAACCCACAGAATGGGAAAATATCTTTGCTAGCTATTCCTCAGACACAAGATTGATATCTAGAATATACAAAGAACTCAAAAAAATTAAATTTCCTAAAATCAATGACCCACTCAAGAAATGGGCCAGAGAAATGAAGAGATACTTCATAGTGGAAGAAATACAAATGGCCAACAAACATATGAAAAAATGTTCAACATCTATGCTATTAGAAAAATGCAAATTAAAACAACTCTAAGATTCCACCTTACCCCAGAAAGAATAGCAATCATTAGAAAGTCAAACAATAACAAATGCTGGCGGGGCTGTGGTGAAAAGGGAACACTCCTACACTGTTGGTGGGAATGCAAACTAATACAACCATTATGGAAATCAGTATGGAGATTTCTCAAGAGTCTGAAAGTAGAAATCCCATATGACTCAGCCATTCCTCTACTAGGTATCTTTCCTGAAGAGCTAGAGACATCATACTACAGAGATACTTGCAGAACAGTGTTTATAGCAGCACAATTTGTAATAGCTAAATTCTGGAAGCAACCTGTATACACATCAATGGATAGCTGGATTAACAAAATGTGGTATCTATTCATAATGGAATCCTATTCAGCCATAAAGAATGACAAACTAGAGTCATTTGTAGGAAAATGGGTAGACCTGGAAAATATAATGTTGAGTGAAATAAACCAGTCTCGCAAGCTGGAATACCGCATGGGTAGCCCTCATTTAGTGAGGTAAAATACAAACAAAAGAAAAGGGTAAACAACGGATACAAATAGGCAAAGTGTTAGATATAAGCTAATAGACAAAGGGTTCAAGGGAACAAGAAGAGGGCAAAGAGGGAGAGGAATGGGAATCCAGAGGAATAATGATATCTTAAAAATAAGAACCTAATAACCCAAACTTAAATCAGTGACAAGTACACTGGGCACTATAGTAATTTTATATAGTTGTGACTTACTGCTGTATGTAGGTGGTTGTTTACACTGCTTACTGTCATAAGCAAAAGGTACAATTAATTGTGGTCTGTAAGCTTGTGTAATTGCCTATAAGTTTGTGTAATTTTAGATAAATTTTAATCAAAATCAAAAAAAAAAAAAAGAAGCCTGTCCTAATACTCATATCCCTAGGTAGTTGGGAATATTGACTATCTCTTAGAGGCATCTAACGTTAAATTATGATAACATCAGTAAAAATAGATATACCCTCTAATTTCATGCATAATGAAGAACCCTATGTGGAATTAGATAAACTAATGAATTCTTGCTGCAAATTGGGTGCCACCTGATCACAGACCTCCCACGTGATGGTGGTAAAGCCTTCCTACTCCCCTATATCCTTGAAGATGATGAACTAGCCCAGTAGGAAAGGAGGGAGGAGGACAGTATTACCAATACCGGCGATAGAATTACAATATAAGATAGAGGCCCTAGTATTTCTTCTTCTTAGCCAAAGCGGTAAAGAGAAGTAGCACCACCCTTTCCACATGTTTTGTTTAAGCGGTGTGTCAAGAGAGTGGGGCCCTGCGTAACTAGTCCACTACAGATATGTGTCAGTGAAGAACTTGGCCCACAGTGCTACCCAGTACCTGTGAATCTCAAAGGGGATTCCATGCTTCCTGAGTTTTTAAGACTGCAACATGAAGATATAACCTGGAGGAGTTTCTTTAAAAGCATATGCTGTGGTTCTCCAACTTGCCCTGGGTTCAGCGACACCCCCATAGAGTTATAAGTTAGCACTTACATTGCCGACAGGAAGGACTACACAACAACTAGGGTCTGTTAAAACATCACTGTGGCCAGCATTGCCATTGCCCGTATTTTTACAGTGCCGCCTGCAAGTTTCTGTGCTTCCTCTTATAGAAGAAGTTATCATATTACATTTGAATTTCAGATAACTGGATTTCCAGCATCGTGGGTGAGTTCTCGTCCACTATGGCACCACATTTCCCTTCTGCAGCCGCGAACTAGAATGCCATGAACACAGCCCCTGAAACCTCTTTCAGGAAGGCTTCCGGGATGCTCATAAAAACGGCGAATTGCTCCTCTTCTACTTCCTGTCCCACCTCTCACCAAATGTATAGTGACACAGTCAGAGACCATCACAGGAACAAAGGACAGACTCCTGGACCATTAACCTTTTTGTTAACCTTTTACTCATTCAAAACATGATTTATGTTTTGCCATAAAACCATCAGGGACTTAAAGTAGTTTTTACTAAAACCCATGACTCTTTGTGCAGGCCTAAAAATATGCAACAGATAACTAACTAAACGTAGACCAAAATTTCACTTTCAGTTGTAAAACTCTGGGTCAAATTCTTCTCAGTTCTGCAAACAGGCACTTAGGAAGTGTCTGTCTAAAGGTTGGCAAATTTAATAAAAAGAAAAAAAGTTGGCAAATGTATTAGCCCTAAATTTACCTAGCCTGTCTCATCCCCCTTTTAGACAGGAGACACCAATATAAAAGTAACCAAAATCCTTGTCAGTGTTCACAGGGACACCCAGTTGCCAGCCTTGACAGTGCTCCGGTTCCAGGCTCCCCCAGAGGCTCACACCTTTGCCCTGAAACAGCAGCCACCCGGCCCCAGGAAAAGCAGAGCCTCTCAGGACTGACACCACTGAAAACAGAGGCAGCCATCCCGTGGGGATAAATCCACCCCAAGCCGCGGTCGGGAAACCAGGGCTGAGATGAGCTCACAGCCGACCCGGCAGAACCTCACTTCCTCAGATCAAGCCTCCAAACACTGTTCCAGCCAGAGTCCTTTCCATGTCTTCTTCCATAACTTCTAAATAAAGCTTTTGCCTGAAAACTGCACTGTCACTTTAATTTTCATTTCCATCATGGCTAACACCAACAGCAGTGTGACGCTGCGAACGTATATTGTAAGTTTTCTTAAATGGTTTCAAACTATAGAATGATTTCATCCTAATTCTTATATAGTTTTTTCTTTTTTATTACATCACAGCATAGTTTATTATGTGAATTTTTTTACAATACAAACAAAAAATACAGAAATGCAATATATGCATACAGCTAAATGCAGAATGGTGACTTTTTCTCCTCAGGAGGCCATGACATCCATTTCTAGTAAAATAAAGAGACTGCATATAGGTAGAAACAGGTTAGTCATTAGCTTCGTGATTTGCCTAGAAATGATATATAAATGCAGTTTCTCCCCTCATACTTACCATAAAGTGTAAAAACAAAGTTAAAGGAACGTTTCCTTGTTGGTTTCTACCATACAGAAGATGCTATATTCTATTTCAGCAGGGCCAATATGTGCAAAATATCTAAATTAAATGTTATTACAAAAATGAAGCGGTAATAAGATTCTGGCTAAAGAGGACACTAAATGAGAAGAATATATACTTAAAGAATCCAAAACTAACCAAAACAAAGCTGTTGTAAAAATACTCTATGTGCACTGTAAGCATATAAGGTTTTTTTTCCCATGTGTATTTTTAGACAATGGAAGTATCACAAATGGGGTTAATTGTGTAAGACTAAATTATTGTATATGCTGCATAGAATGGAACGTCTGTATTATAATTATCATAGAGAAGCAGAGTTTGTATCATATTATGGCAATTTATCCTCAAAGAAAATCTTCCAGAGTCTTTTCATTTTGGAATATCCTGAAAACAATCAAACTACCAGAACATGATTGTACAACAGTAAAATGTTCTCTTGCATTAAACTGAATACATCTTTTTAATAAAAAAAATTAAAAGAAAATGTAGAAAGGTATTTACAGCTGTTATTTTCTAAGTACACAACACCCCAGACAATTCAACGCATCTAAATCTCATCAAGAACAACAAAAAAAAATTTCTGTCATGCTATTAAAGCCATCATTACTGGTTTAATAACTGATGCAAATCGGTCAGACAGATCCAACAAACACTGGTGTCCAAGCCTGCATATTGGCAACCAATATGTAACTGGGTGGGCAACAGAGTTTAAAAGATCTTCCCTTTCTCCTCGTTCTTCTCCAAGTTTCTCCAAGAGTTCTGTTCTTCTAAACCACGCTGCTGAGCTTCCCAGTTTGCTTTCTCTTCCTCAGATGGATGACATTTTCCCTCTAATTCTTTGTGCTGTGCTTCCAAACTCTTTTCCTTTTGCTCACGGCTGCTGGGGCACAGCTTCAGAGTCCTCCCACTTCTAAACTTTTTCTTTGACCTTCGTCTCAAACACCTGCCCCATCTCCATTTCCATCTTCTTCCTCTTGGCTACACGCTCCCTTCTTTCTTTTTCCACTTTCTTCTTCCACTTACCTAAGCTGCCCTTTGTTCTCACCATCCACTCCATTCTAAGTCACAGCTGCCATTTTCTGCTTCTGTAGTACTTATACCTAGTGCATGTTATTGGCACCATCTTCCAAGTCCTGCATGTGCCTCCTTGGCAACATATTTCTTAGAATTGTAAAATCACCGTGTTCATCGTTTTCAACATCAACCACACCCCAAGGATACTACCTTCCTCTGCCCTTTGTGCCATTAGCTTCAATGATGGTATTACTACCTACCACAGCAAGAGGTAAACAGTCCTTTATCTTTTTAACCAGCTTATTTTCTTCATCATCATCTGTTTCTGGAAATTCAGATATTTTAATTTTATGTTCTTCAATTTCTTTCATTACCTGTCTTTTTAAAGTGTTGGCTTTGGCAAAAAGTGCGACGATGTTCACTTTCTCATGCAAACGCTTCATAAGCTCAGTATGCAGTGTTAGACTAAATTATTGTGCAGGCTGCACTGAATGGAACCTATGTATTGTAATTATAATAGAGAAACAGAGTTTGTGTCATATTATGGCAACTTATCGGCTTCAGAGGCCTCTGAGTCCACGTCCTGAAGGAGCCACGAAGTACAAACGACGCTGCACCCTGTTTGTTATCAGGCATCTGACATCCGTTAACTCACGATTCTGCATTTAGGTGACCCTCAAACTATAAGTGTAGCCGATCACAGGCTGCCAGCTATCACTATTATTCACGGCATCTCCAACCACCGTGAGCTGCAACTGAACACCACCTGCTTTGACTAAGACTTCGGGTTGTTCCACCTGGATACTCTACAGAACACAAATCTGGAGGAATAATGAGCTCATTAATGCAGACTTTCCCAGTCCAGGATTACCTGCTACCATAACTGTGAATTCAAACCCTCACTTCACTGATTTTCTGTACACCTGATTTGGGAGATTGGAAAATCCCACGCAGCCTTCAAGTTCCTTTAGTTGCTTTGCTGACACTAATTACCACAGGTTGGTACTTCTTTGAAATCTTTGATTCATGAAATCAAATCAAGATGTTGAGTTTAAAGCGATTTTTTCATAAATTCTTGAAGGCTCACGAGATCAATGTCCGTCAGCAAACAGCATCTCTCAAGCTGTCACGCCAGGCTAGTCACATCACCTCAGAGCTTCACGGGACCCTGCTTCTGCCTCCACAGCCTCCGTGACGCCGCCCTGAGCCTTCCCTCCTCAGCTGCTGGCCTCTCTGCCCTGCTTACACACAGGCACTAGGGTTTTGCTAAGAGTCCCGTCCTTACCATCTTTTCAGGTTACTCTGTGAACATCCGTCTTCAGTAGATAGATCCTAGTAGAAATTCCCCCATGTTTTAATTACTCGTCCTTCTCTCCAGTCCCCCCACATAGATACTCTATCACCTCCAGCTCCTTCTATCATAAATGCTGCTCTGAAGCGGGATCAAAATATAAAGTGAGTGTTTGAAGTTTTCAAAATGTATTAAATGACACATGGTCAAAAAAAGTAATAAATAAATAAATGGCGCACTGTCATTAATTCCCCTCAGAATACTCCTCCTCACTTACAACAGCCTCAGCCCACTGTTGTTGCAACTTTCTAGGGCAGTTCTGGAAGTCTTCTTTCATGAGTGTGATCAAAAATACATTGAGTGCTGCTGCTGAGCGCCAGCCAACAAAAAGGGAAGCTGTTAAAAGCATTACAATGTATCTTCATCCGCCTATCCACAGCATCCGGCACCATGCAACTTCTGGTTCTTCCCCAAAGTCAAAATAAAAATGAAAGGTAAACATTTGGAATCTTATTTAGGATTGCAGCCACAATGGCGCAACTAAACACTCACGAAGGAAGACTCCCAGAAATGCTTCAGAAAGCAGCAAGCATGGTGGGATTAAAGTCTTCTAAGGGGAGGGAGGGCTACTTTGTGAGAAGTTCATGGCAATCTGCCATTTCACATAATAAACTTTTTAAAATTTACACCTTCACTGTATTTTTCAATTATACCTCAAATGATAAACATGTATGAACAGATTTCATCATGGACCTGTGAAAGAATTTCTCTTTGGGGGTTAATGTTCCCTTACCATCCTTCGACATTCTTTTTGTTCCCTCTCTGTCAATGATTTGCAGAAATTCCTGTTTATTCTAAATATTAGTTCACTGTTCACTTCAGATTTTGCAAATAACTTCACCCAATTTGCCATTTCTCTTACTCTGATCAGAGTATAAAACGAAATGTAAGATATTAAACAAAAAGCCAAGTAACCTTGCATTATTTATCTACAGTACCCAAAAGAAGTTGTTAACATTTGTCATAAACTGCGCCAGGAAGGCCAGGTCCATCAAAATATTGGCTTGGATGGTATCACCTAAGCCTATAAATATAACCTAAAATGGAAAACAGAGTTTAATGATATCCATGCCTGTTATGCATATAAACAAGCATGTATTATGAATCATTAAATACCAGAATGGGGTCAAAATGAAGAAACAAAAACGCTAGAAAGACTTTCATGCATTCATTAGGGCCAGCATGGAGGGATTCACTAAAGTGAGTATCAAGAGAGAAAAAACACGGTTGTTGCTTTCAAGACTGAAACAAAAATGCTGCACGACACTAAAAACTAAAAAGTCAGTGAACTTTCTAACAATGAACAAATCCTAAATCATTTGAATACTGACTAGAGTACAACTTTATGGGAAAAAATACATGGAAATGTTAAAACATAGATTTGGTGTCAGATCTTTCTTTTGTATTACACTAAGGCAGTCCATCTAAACCTCCTAGTCAGGAGGACGTATTTCTAATGCAAAGAACCATTGAATTGACCATGGGCTTGGCCTTCGTGTGTGTGTGTGTGTGTGTGTGTGTGTGTGTGTGTGTGTGCGCGCACACGCGCGCACATGCTTAATTAAATTAATTTTTAGCAATGTGGTCATCTCTCTTGTCTCATTTCTAAGAAAAAAATATATATCATCCTGAAAAGGTTGATGTTAGCATGTTCTGATTCTTAATATAATTCTCTGCTAACATTTCCATTTTTAAAAACTTGCTATGTCATGTTTCTTATATATTTATAGCAGTGTGCTATAAATGCCACAAGTATATGCAAAATTCATATAAAAGGATAAATGGATACAAAGACAGAGATAGAGATGGAAACAGACATGTCTCTAACTGCAAAGATGAAAAAGCATTTTGAAAGTCTTATCTAATCCCTACAGTAAGACTCAATCAGGAGACCACCTATTGTTCCCAGACAATAGGAATTCTAACTTTTTATGAGATCGAATTCTAGCACTGTCCAGTTGAATTGGTTGAGTTTGATCATCATCATAGGTAGACAGCTATCACAGGCTATTTGAAAGTAAAAAACAGAAAACTAAATATTAAGTAAATTACAGTTTTTTGTTCCCCTACTATCACTTCTAAAGGCGCTAATTCAGTGAAATATCAAGGCCACCCTTACAAAGTGGGATTAATTTTAAAGAGAATCAGCAGTATAGACATCAAAGACATTAGCACATCTATATCAAAGAACAATAATTTTGTAATCATGTACTTAAAACAAAAGTTATGAACAACTATGAAGGAAGTGGAAGAGAAAGTAATGAATGAGGATAATCTACAATGTACTCTGTGGTAAGAGATTTCACCTAGATGCTCATGCTATCTCACATAATTTTCACACCTATGTACTTAAGATATATATCTCATTTTTACAAAGACAGAGGTAGGCATGACTGACTCCAAGCCACTGCATGCTATACTAATATTCTCAACAATAGGAATTATACGGTTTTTGGAAGTATAGAGTTGAAATTTCTGGAAATTCTGTCTCTGTCTGTCTCTCTGTCTGTCTGTCTCTCTGTCTGTCTGTCTCTCTCTGTTCCCCAATCTCTAACCCCACCATTTCTACATATATCTATATCTCTCCCTCCCTCATTCTTTTTCCAATGTACAGTAAAGACAGTAGTGTTACACTCAACCGTTTTCTGTTTTTGTTTTGTTTTGTTTTTGTTTTGTACTGGGGATCGAACTCAGGGCCTTGGGCTTGCCAGGAAAGCACTCTAACCACTGAGCTAAATTCCCAACCCACTCTTTCTTTTTCTAACCTTTAAGGAATAAAAAAATAAGTTAAGTTCTAAAGGTCTAAAAGTAGAGGAGCAACTTCTACTGCTCATATTTCAAAAGATATAAAGCAAAGATCTAGGTTTAAATACAGTCTCCTAAACCCGGAGTTCATCAAAAGACCCATATGTTTTAAATAAGATCTTAAAATAATAAATAGCAGTGATTAGTCAGAAATACACATCCAAAATGTGTTTTTTACTCAGAGCCATTCGTGATTTGGTCAGAAGAAGCAGCAAGAAAGGATTCCTGTGGTCTTGTTTGAATGAAGCAGAACAGAATGAAAAATTGCTAAGTATTGTGAAATATACCTTTTCAGCTAATGTGAAAGCTAGGAGTCTTCATGTGCATTCATCGAGGGTTCATTAGAAACAGCAGATAATGTTTTCTCTCCAAGATTTTGGCTTTTTTCTCTTAATCTTTTTCTCTTTCACAATACAGATTCCCCTCTCTCCACCAGTAACTCCTTCCCCCTGACAGGCTCTCCTCCCCCCACAGGTGAAGGTGAACCAAGGCGTCCTTGGCGAAGCGTCCCCTCCAGGTGTGGCTCCTGGCGCTGCCTCCTTCCTTTTGGAGGCCCTCAGAGCAGCACTTCCGTCTTCCCCAAGTTCACTCATCCTGCTGGGCTCTGACATACTCTTCATCACCACCTCAATCTCTTTTCTCCCTCGTCTCATGAAATGCTTGATCTGATTAGTGCTTTCCTCAGTCTCTGTTCCTGTCAATCTCTTTGTTTATGTCTTTCTAATGTTCTAATCCTTTAAGTATACATATTCCTTATGTTTGCATCCTTGGACATCTTCTCCATTGGTTTTCTCTGAAGATCTGATCAGAATTTCCAACTGTCTGTTGGACATTAAAAATATTGAAGTAGTACATCCCCCCTCAAAGAAACCCTGTCCCTTTCCTCCCTGTACCACCTAATGGCACTCCTACTGCTAAGGTTTTGAAAGAGCTTTGATACTATAACTCTTTCCCTCCTCTCCCCTCCTGTTTCCTCCTATCATGTGCCCAAAACTGTTAGGCACAAGGCAAATCCAGTAAAGTGTTCAACAAGTTACCATTCTTTGAGGAATTTTTTACTTCATTGCATAAATGTCAACCATTAAACAAATATCTCATCATAATGGTACAAGGTCTTTTCTGTTATAATGTAATTACACACACATGAACACATACACACATAAAATTAGGTCCTATGAAACTCTAACATACCCAAAATATTGTAAAAACTACTCATTTAAGGAGAAGGGGTAGGGCTGGGGATTTAGCTCAGCAGTTAGAGTGCCTGCCTTGCAAGCACAAGGCCCCAAGTTCAATCCCCAGCACCAAAAAATAAAAAAAATTTAAAAAAGTAAAGAGAAGGGGTAGCTGGGTATGGTGGTGCATGTCTGTAATCAGTTCTTTGGGAGGTCAGGGCAGGAGGATCACAAGTTTGAGCCTAGCCTGGGCAACCTGGTGATTCAATGAGATCCTGTCTAAAAATAAAAAATAAGAAAAGGTTTGGAGATGTAACTCAGTGCAAAGGCCCTGGGTTCAATGCCCAGAACCACAAAGTAGGAGTGAAGGTAGACTTCAGACTTACATTACAAAATTGTTTCCTCTACAGGAATTTCATTAACATATTTGTTTTGTTTTGTTTTGTTTTGTTTTGTTTTGTTTTTTGGTGCTGGGGCTCGAACTCAGGCCCTTGCACTAACTAGGCAAGCACTCTAACCACTGAGCTAAATCCCCAGTCCCATTAACATACTTTTTATAGAAAAATATTCCCTAAATGTTTGCTGTCATAGCAAGTTAAAAATAATAAATTGGTGGATTAAAACTGGTCAAATCTTCCCACTTTGATCTTTAATCCACATATTCAGAAACTGTTTTCTATCATTTTTGACCTTTATTTCACAATTTTGTTTCTATCAAAGTTCAAACTCCCAAAAGGTAAACAAGAGAACAAAAAACACAATGATAAATAAAGCAAGATGAAAGAACAGAGATTCAGGGAGCTTGCGATCTGCAAAAAGAATGATCCCTAGTTGTGATCAGCATTACAACTCACTGAGATCCACTTCGTGCAAATTTTGGTCCTTAATTAAGTGGTATCTAAATCATATAAAGGAAACTGTTAAGGACAAGCATATATAATCAAAAATATTCTGTGTGTGTCATATATAAGTGCCTTCAAAGGCCGTAACAATGATCAGAAAGAATTGAAGAAGACATCACGAGGATGTGCAGTTTTAAGCTGCACCAGGAAATGGAAAAATGAAACACTGCCTGAGAGAGATGGACAAAATGCAGGGTGTCTCGGTGGGGAGCAGTAGGTAGAGTTCAAAGGCAAGAAATGAATCTGGAATGGGGGTGGTAGCACACTGATTAATCCAGGATGGTCACTTAGAATTACATATCAGGAGTTAGAGTAGATAGCAGCAGTCAACAACAGACAAAAGCCATCAGCTGTGAGTAACATCTCTAATACCACCATCTCAATACCAGCTCCCAATAAAAATCCATCTCAAACTACACAACCTCTTAGGCAAACAAACAGAAATATGTTTTATGGTATCAAGTACCAGTTCTCAGGCTCTCTGCCCATGAGTGGCATTTGAGACTGGGTGGAGACAAGAGCAATGGTGTTCCCAAGAGAGTCAGGCAACTCCGTGCTCAGCGCTAGGCACCCAGATCACCCTGAACATGAACACGAGGCTGCCCACTGGCTACATTTTTTAATCAAGCCATGACCACCATTCCAAAAAAAAAGACTATTGGGCCTCCTAGATAATTATAGAATGTCCGTATTTCTAGCCAATTCACATATCTTCAACATGATTCTTTTCACTAGTAAAAACTAATTTCTAACATTTATTTTGCTCATTGACAGAGCATCTAGTGTTGATTAGAGCCAAACATAGCTGGAGTGTTCCCAGGAGCTCCCTCCTCTGAGAGTACCTTTTTTAGTTAAATGCCACATCACCACCCCTAAAGGGTGCATTCCTTCTTCAAGCAACTAACCATTGCCTGTGTGGGTTAAAACTAATTAAATCTCCCGTGTATCACACTGTCTCCGGTGAAGGATTTTAAAAATTAAATTACCCCTGACAAACGGGTGGGAGACAGCAATAAACCCTTGCGTGACACAGCATTTGAGGAGGGGAAATGTTGGCAGATGTGACAGAAGGAAAGATGACACCAGAGTGAGGAAGTGCTGGCTGCAGAAGGAAGTGGCCTCAGCAGGCATCAGGAGCGAGGGTAATAATGGCATGGGCTCTGGAAGACGACTCCCGGGTTCAGATGCTAATTTGCCAGGCACTGGCTGTGGGGGCTTGACAAACTGCCCTGTGCCTCAGTATCTTCGCTCATTAGGTAGGGATAACTTAAACATCTAATTCATATTTCGGGGAATTGTTAATCATAAAAGAATGACATAGTGTGAAGTTTTTGTAACAGTATCTGGTACTAGGTAAGTGGTGAACAAAGGTCGGCTACTGCTATAAAAAATAAAGGATATACATGAGGGTGTGGATACAGGAATGTAAAATAAGACAGCCCTAAACCACACCCAACATAAACTCGCAACGGGCCTGTCTCCGAGTCATCTGACAGTGACAGCTGCCGCTTGTTGGACCCTCTCCCTCTTTTTTCCCATCACGTGCTTCATTACATGTGGAATTTGCATTTGCAAGATTGAATTATCTCCTGGGCTTGGTGGAAACGCTGCAATCTCCAAAACAGAGCCCTTTGTTATTGAGACCCTCAGAGCTGACCAGCTACAACACAGTCGAGTATAAAACTTTTCTCTTATGAGCTAACTGTAAGGTAGGACAGTATGTTCACGTATAATATATAATTACTATTAAGATGCTCAGGAAAACTTAATGATGGAAGACGTAAAAGTGCTCAAAATACTAATCTGTAAACAAACTTCAAAATTATCAACTCTGTACAAAAGGGCATAATGATGCCCCAAGAGTGAGTTATGACAAAGAATAGAATCCAACCTGCATCACTGTAAAAAGATATGCCACTTTATGGTTTGTTCTTCTAGGACCTTGATGTGCATCATTAGATCATTTATTTGAACTCATTCTGTTTTCCTGACATGAGAATTCACTGCTGTGAACTTCCCTCCTAACGCTGCTTCCATTGCTTTCCACAGGTTCCGGGATGTCGCACTGGCTGGGCAGGCCGACTGTGGTCAACTTGAGCAGGGACGCCAGCTTGACTGAGTTGGTGGGTTCTGGTGCAGAAGATTCACCTGAGGATTGTTGTCAACACAGCATAAAGGAGAACGGGAGTAGAAGACAGGGGCCAGCTGTTTCCCAGGAGAAGCTCTGTTGTGGCTGGTTCTCCCAGAGGGGACCCGGCTGTTCTCGCAGAAGTTAGCTCAGGGCCTTGCTATCGTCAGAGATGGCTGCTGTTCACTTCGGGAGAGCTCTGCTGCGAGCATCGTATCTTGGTTCCAGTGTAGATTTCTTCAGCCTTTTAGCGCAGACACAGAATTACACAGGACAGTGCTGTGGGCTCCCAGCCCTTGATTGGATCTTTGGGTCTCCAGGGCATGGGCAGACATTCTGCACTCTTCTGCGTTTGGCTTGTGTGTGAATGTTGTAACTTGTAAATTGTACTGTATTAAATCTGCTCTCATGCAAACCATTGACTCTAGAAAAGTACTACTACACTGGCACTGTCATTTGATTGTAGAAAATGTAATTTCTTCTTTAACTTCATCTGTGAACCATTGATTATTCAAGAAAGTATTAATTCCCATGTGTTAGCATAGTTTCGGTGGTGTCTTTTACCATTGATTTCTGGTTTCAGTGTGCTATGGTCCAATAATATACATGGGATAATAAGCATGCTTTATTGGCTAGTTTGTGATCTATTTCAGAGAAAGTCCCATGTGCTGCTAAGAAGAAAGTGTAGCTGTTGTTATTGGATGGAACACTGTAGATATCTATTAAATCCATTTGTTTGAAGGTTTGGTTCAGCTCCGATTTTTCTGGTGGGGTGCTGGGGATTGAACTCAGGGCCTTGCACTTGCTAGGCAAGTGCTCTACCACTGAGCTAAATCCCCAATCCCTGCTCAGATATTTCTTTGTTGATTTTTTGTCTAATTGATCTGTCCATTTGTGACAGAGGAGTACTGAAATACTCCATTACAATTGTACTGGTGTTTATCTGATTTTTCTTGCCCACTAGTATTTGTTTTATGAAGTTGTGCACACTAGTATTTGGTGTGTACATGTTTATAACTATTAACTCTTTCTGTTGAATTATTCCCTTTACCAATATGTAGTGACCCTCCTAATCCTACTGCTGGCTTGCTCATGATTATCCAGCATGATTATCCAGCATGATTATCCATCTGGGCTCTGACAACCTCCTTTATCTACAAGCAAGGGCAGGGGCACATCTTGAATTGGACACTGCCACGAATCTGTAGACCTCTGAAGACAACTACAGGCTCAAAATCACAGAGAAATTTCTTTTTTTTTTCCCCCTTTTCCTTTAACTGATTTTATTTTTTGTGAGCACAAGTATCATCTTTAGTTTTTTTTTTGGAGGATGATGGTTTGTTCTTGTTTTTGTTCGTTTTTTTCTTCTTTCCTTCTCCTCCTTTTCACCAGTTTCCTGTGATATGGGTAATCTTCCTTTGTCCTTCAGTCTTGCTTCTAATCTCTTTATCTTCTATTTCTCTATTTTTACTCTTTTTTCTCCCCTTAATGACTTCTCTCTTATTTTTATTCTCTGTAAGTTTTTTACTTTTTTCTCCCTCTTTTTCTTGTATCTTCTATCTCTTGCCAGGTTTTGTCCTGCCTTTACCTAATTCTATAGGCACCCTTCTGCTCCCCATAAGATCCTTTGTGTCACTTCTCTCTCCTCATACTGTAGGGTTTAAGGTTTCAAAGTTTTCTTTTTGTGTCCCCCATTCCCAAACTCTCAATTTTTAATAGTATAACCATAAATCTTTGTTAATATCTTGACAGTAACTCTGTAAAATTACTGTTGAATTCTTTTCTACCATTAGCAGAGATGTAACTATTGCATTTAGTAAATATTAGCTGTAAGTCAGTACCTGGGTTGCCTTGTTGTTTACATCATACTGCCAGTTTCTTCTCTGGGATTAAGTGTAATATGGAACAGGTTCTAATGTTAGTATCCAATTTGTCTCAGGCAATACTACTGTAGCTGTTTTACTTGTTAACAGGGTCAGAGAATTGTCGTTATTTCTCTGTAAGCCAACAATCAGATTGTCTTTGTGACATTAACAATACTACAGTACATTCCCAGAAAATGTGATTGCTGGGCTAGCTACACTGCATTCTTGTCTCCCAAAATAACCAAGGTAGTAAAATCCTAGGGTGCAGCAAAGGACTATAGCTAGTCATGCCCAAAGTACATGACTGAAAAGCAACTAAAGAGATCTCTATACTAGCAACAAAGTCTTTGGACTTTGGACTATAAATATTCACAATGTTTGGACTATAAACATTCACAAACCTCATCACAAGACAAAACAAACAAAAGCAATAGAAATATCAGAAGAAAAGGCAACAAAATGCCTCCCCAAACCCCCGACTTCCATGAAGCCAATCCAAGGGGCACCAAGGAGCAAAACAGTGTTAGCCATGCACCTGAATTACTGGAAAGTGTAGCAGAGGAGGTTAGAAAACAGCCCAAAGAGATACTCCATGAAATTAGAGAAGATGTAGCTAAACATACAATGGAAATAATAACCAAAAATATGCAGGGGCTTTCAGAAGACACTAATAAATGCTAGATGACCTAAACAAAATGACCAGTTCACCAAAGAACTACAGTCCATGAAAAGGTTTCCATCAGAAATTCGGGAGACTAAAAATCATATTGAAAGTATGCACAGCAGGACAGACCAAGGTGAAGGCAGAATTTCAGAACTAGAAGACAATGATGACAAGGACCAACTACTCAAAAACACCTTAAGAACAACAGGAGAAAGAAAATGAAAAACGGATCCCACAACTGCTAGATGATGCAAAGAAGACTAATCTAAAAACTGGAATAAGTGAAAAATCAGAAAACACAAATGACGTAAAAAACCTGTTCACAGAAATAATGACAGAAAACACCCGAAATACAGGAAAAGAAATAAACATACAGATAAATGAGGCATATACGATGCCAAATAGCCATGACCAAAGAGACCCTCTCTGTGCCACATTAGACTCAACATCCCAGTAGCCCATCACAGGGACAAAATTTTAAAAGCTGTCAGAGAAAGGCTGTGAGTCACATCCAGAGGTAAACTGATTTGAACCACAGTGGACTTCTCTACACAAACCTTAAAGGCCAGGAGCTCCTGGAGTGAAGTGTTTCAAGCCCTAAAAGATAACTTCCAACCCCGACTTACATACCCTCCATCAATTTTTTCTTTAAAATTGATGGAGCACCTCAAGAAATTCATGACAACCAAACCAGCATTACAAAAATTCTTAAGGCTATCTTAGAGACAGTGAAGCCAACAACATCAGTTAAGTTTAAACAGGTGAATACACCTGGAAGGATGAGCAGCTAAGCAAAGGGGAAAGATGAGTAGATCAGGAAGAGGAAAATAATACTACGACAGGAAGATGTCAATACCTCTTAGAGCAACTCTCAATGTGAATAGTTCTCAATTCCTCAACCAGAAGGCAAAAACTGGCAGAATGAATCAAGAAAGAAAACCCAACAGTATGCAATACACAAGAAACATTTCATTCAAAAAACACAGATTAAAATTCAGTGGATAGTAAACAATGTTCCATACAATACGGACCCAGAAAAAATCAGGAGTTGCTAATTTCAAAGTGGATTTCAAGCTAAGACTCAGCAAAAGAGACAGCTTTGGACCCTCCCTAAAATAGTGCCCAACGAAGCACACTCTCCAGGGCCTAAGGCAGATGCTTGGGCTGGAGTTGCTCACCAGCTCCAGCAGTGCACAGCATCCACTGCTCCAGGCCACTGGGTCGTGTCTTCCTGCAGGCCTCTGGAGTCACCACTTTCACTGCGTCTCTGTAGACTGGCTCTTCCTTTCTCAGGAGCCAGGAGCTAGGCAGAAAGCACAGAGTGCCCCTTTTTTTTCCCGTGCCATGTTTAGTCTCTTCACTTTCTCTGGAGGCGCCAATTTTCCTGTCACATTCTTCCTGAGGTCCCAGGAATACACCTCTCTCCTTTTCTTCCCCCAAGTTGTTATTTTCCAATGTGTGGATTCCAAATCTCAGAGAGACCGATTTGTTCCTGCTTACTCCTCTGCCATCTTCCTGGAAGTCTGCATTGATTAATCTTGTATGAAACTCCCTCAGTCAAGCACCTTTAGAATTCAGTCCTATTTGCACTCTCCTGGCTCCTGTCAATCCACGCTGACTGCCTTGCAGCCTCCTGAGGCACACGCCCTTCCCCCCTCTTCCAGGCTCAGCACTTGCCAGGTGGATATACTGAGGTTCATCCTATATCTGGACCTCAAGTCCAGGCACACAGAGAGGGAAGGTCCTGAGGGCAAGGAGGACTGTGTGGTCTTTGAGGAGAGGAGCCTCTGCTTTCTCTTTGGCCATGGAGATGAGCTATTAAAGGAAAGTGTTGTAGTTTGATCTGGAATGTATCCACAAAGCTCTTGTGCTCAGAAGCGGGGCTTTTGGAAAGTGATTGGATCAATGGGCCACTGTATTCATCCATAGATCTGTCTACAAATGTATTCAGAGCTGTATGAGCTGTTGGGAGATGGAGCCTGGTAGAAAGAGGTCAGTCACTTGGGGCACGACCTGGGAGGGGATATCTCCCTCCCTGTCTCCTCCCTTCACCCTCTACTTCCTGGCCACCATGATGTGGGCAGCTTGACTCCACCAGACCCTTCCACCAAGCCACTTTTGCATTTGAGCCTGCAACCATGGCCTAAAAACATGAGACAAAATAAACTTCTCTTTGAGTTGCAGCTGTTGGGTATTGTGTCCCAGGAACAAGGAAGTCACTAAGACAGAAGGCAAGAGCTAATTTAGGCTCAGAGTTCTCAGGGGAATCTGAGAACATAAGAGTGGAAGATGGGTGGATCCACCCAGATGTCACCAGCCTATGTGTCAGGGTCCCATTCCTTCTGAACCAGCTATAACCTTTACATAGCCATCTACCTTGGATGGGGGATTGTTTTGTTTTGTTTTGTTGGTGGTGCTAGGGATGGAGCCCCAATGAGCCTCAAGCATGTCAAGCACATTCTGTACCACTGACTGCACTCCAAGCCCCTGTGTGGGAGTTCAATCCTTGTGGAGCTGAGCTGCTCTTACAGTTAAGTCCTTGGAGGACCCTCAGTGCTCTCTGACCTTCCCCTTCAGAAGATGACAACCCTTCAGAAGATGAGATACCTACAACCTCTGGTTTTCATACTTGCTTTTCTTTCTTCATACTTGCTTTTCAGTGCCTATAAAATGCTCTCTGCCTTTCACTGCCATTTTTTAGAGCATTTGTCAAACTTAAATGCAGTCATAAAATATCATTTTTGTTAAAGTTACTATTTCTTCTCAACTTTTTCTTTTTGGGTGCTGGGGTCTGAACTCAGGGCACCATGGTGTATATTTCAGCAACGGCAGCATCCACAATTACTAGGAGCTCTCTGCACACCATCTGCCAGATGTAGGATCTGGGCTGCCAGCTGGGCACCAAGAGATCTCACTCCAAAACCTCCTCTTCTCTCTTGCTTTCTCTGCAGACTCTCAGCACCAACAGTCACCAACAGTCACAGGTAGGCCTTTACGGACAGCAGACTCCCTGGTGGAGCTTAGTCTATTCATTAGGGTGCCCTTGGAATCCAAACTCATGAAAGCAAGGAAGCAGGGAGCAGCATGGAGAGAGCTTCATCTCTGCGGGTCTGCTCTTGGCCAGCTCCACAGGAAGCTCTAACACCAACGGCCCCTACGTATCGTCCTTTGGGGCCCCTGCATTGATCTCGGCACTGCCTCATCCAATCACCTTATCCAATGCTACCCTTCTTCCTGTATGGAACAGCCCTTCACTCACTTTCTTTGTTCCTTCTTTCTTCACACTGTTTGCACGACATTGTGCTTTAAGGTTTTTAAATTCACCCCTCAGTTCAGGCTCCAGGGAGTATCAGTGGTAGTTGGACAGAATGAAAATAAAACAAGGAACATTTGGAAGGAAAACGGGGAGGCTTTGTTATAGACTTTGTGACTGATGAGAGTAAGAGAATCAGGATTTTGAAATATAATGGCCTGAATAATGAAGGTAATTCTGTGTTAATATAAATGGCTAGAAAAGTAATGATTGGCTTAGGAGATACGAGACATGGTTAGCAAGTATTTTGATTTAAATATCAAAAGTCCCCAACAGACTCACGTATTGAAGGCTTGATCCCTAATGCAGAAATGTTCAGAGGTAGGATCTGGAGCAGTAACTGGACCGTGGGGGCAGGAACCTGACCAATGCACTAACCCACTGATGCAGGCCCAGTGAGAAGAAGTAGGTCCCTGGGTACAAGCCTTTGAAAGTGCATCCTGTGCCGGCCATGCGGTGAGCCATGTTCTTCCCATCCCACCAGGATGTTCTCTTTCACCACAGGCCCAGAAGCAACGGCACCAACCATGAACTAAAGTCGCTGAAATCAGAAGCCAAGTCAGCCTTTTCTCCTCTAAGTTGTTTGTGTCAGATACTTTGTCACAGTGATGAAAAGCCAGGTTGTGGACACATTAAATTGTAGATGTGGACATCTGGAGGGTCCCATGAAGAAAATATTCTAAATAATAATAACAGTGATAATAAAACCTTGGGTAGCACTTTAATGTGTGAAGAGAGAGAAAAGATTCCTATCAATTCACATAGTTTCCCCGTGGCTCAGCTTCACTGAACCACCTTAGAGGGTACGAAAGAGGATTAAAGAAAACACACAAGATGAAGTTACTTTGCAAATCAAACACACATATAGCTTCTAAGAGTGCTGTTAAATAAGCAGTGTAAGAAGGGTTGAAGGGAGGGGAGGGGAATGGGAAAAAAGGTAGCAGCAAGATAAGTACAAGTACAAATTTCCTACAATAAATGTTATCATTTCATGTATCTAAAATGTACCACTAAAAATTTAAAAAATTAAAATGCTATTAAATAGTTCAGGACACTTAGATGGGGTAAGATCTGGTTAAAGCCTCTGGATGTGGCCACTAGGGAGCTAAGGACCAGGTGAAAAGTCATGAAAAGTTTAAAAGTGGCCTGCCAGGTGTGGTGATGCACACTTGTAATCCCAGCACTTGGGAGGGTGAGGCAAGAGGATCGTTTGTAGCCAGCCTGGACTACATAGCCAGACTGTCTCAAAAAACAAAAAACAAAACAAAAAATAAATAAAATGACCTCTCTAGTTTCAAAGGTAGTATCAGAAAACAAAAATCTATCCATTTATCTTTCTGAAAAATAACTCTTAAAAATCAGATTGAAACTCTTTAAATGCTTTATTGCCAAACATTAACTTTGTTCACTTTGAATTCAAATTGAAAATAAACCAAAACAAAAATACATCACACTATTCACTTGTCTGTCCTATCACTGTGCTTGCTGATGACAAAAAGCTAGATAGATATGAGACTTTTCAGTGGAAGACACCAATTTCTAGGTCAAATCCTCAGCTTTGTGGTGTGAGGCAAGGGTCCAAGCAGCAGCCGGAGTAAAAACAGTGCCCTGAGCTACCTGGTCTCCACAGTGCTGTGCAGGGGAGGTGACGCTGACATCTAAATTGTCCAATGGTGGTCTCCTGACTTATGTTTGTCTTTAGCTGTTTGTGGGGGAGGGTGCTGGGAATCAAACCCAAGGCCTTGTGCTTGTGAGGCAAACACATTACTACTTGAGCTAAATCCCCAGCCCCTCTTTAGCTGTTTTTGAAGCACCCACTTTCC
This sequence comes from Hystrix cristata, assembly GCA_004026905.1. NCBI lineage: Eukaryota > Metazoa > Chordata > Mammalia > Rodentia > Hystricidae > Hystrix > Hystrix cristata. Next base: position 41,999 of record PVJO010011051.1, read on the forward strand.
TGTGCTAAGTCTCCTTCTGTTGCCTTGTTGTTTTAGGCATGAAGCAATCTTTCTCTAATTTTTTCTGAATATTGCCTCTTAACCATTACCTATTGTTGGGAAACATTCTAAGGAGCCCTTCTCTGACGGGTACATAAACAAAGCTGAGGTATTTTACGTTAATATCTTAGTTTATATCAGATTTCATGCCATCTACATGTTCACCATATTTATTGAAGACTGGGCATTGGTGTGGACATATAGTTTTATTAATATCTCTACTATCAAGAAATAAGAGTATTCTGGAAGGCTGAGGTAGGAGGACTGCAAGTTCAAGCCCAGACTGGATAATTAAGCAACTTAGTGTATCCCTGTTTAAAAATAAATAGCTCAGTGTGCAGGCTCTAGACTCAACCAGAAGGGAGGAAGGGAAGAAAAGCAGCTTTGATTTGGAGAGGCTTTTATATATTGCTCAGCAGTGGTCTCCCAAGTAAGGAGAGTCAGAGTAAATGCATCACTATACGTCCACCACTAATTACAACAGACACACAGTCACCATCTATTAAATACTGGCCACGTAAACGAGTGTAGGAAGTCTATAGCCTGAACCGGGGAGCTCTCCAATGAGACTTTTCAGACCAGGCTGAGAGGTGACTTGCAGCCTTCTGTTCTTAGGTGTCCTATGAATTGTTCCTATGGCTTACCTTAGAATCACTGGTAATGTGGTATGAAAGAGAATCGTGAAGAATGTAAATGTGGAGAGGCTTAGCCTATAGAAATATTTCTTAAAACTTTACTCTGCTCTGAAATAGCCTGTCATTTTCACAAATGACATACTGGGAAAGAGAACCAGATTAGGTGGTTAGACAACTCACCTCTGTTTAGCAAAGTCCTGACTTTAGAGTTCACTGATGCCTTCTTCTGGCTAGCCAAACTTGATGTTCATTAACTCTACCGAATTTTTCAATTCAGTTACTGTATTTTCCAGCTCCAAAATTTTTTACTTGGTTCCTTTTCATAATTACTATCTCTTTGTTGATATTTCCTTTCTATTCAGTTTTCCTGATTCCATCTTGACTATGTTCACTTTTAATTCCTTGAGCATCTTTACAACATACATTGCTAATTATTTGTCTGATAAATTTCACACCTCTCTACTTCATTGAGGGTTGGTTTGTAGAGCTTTTGTTCATCTAAATGTGCTGTATTTCTCAGTTTCTTTGTTGGAATTTCACCACTTGAAGAATTAGGCACCTCTCTCAGACTTTGTAATATAGTTCCACACAGAGAGGACATTCTCCCTTCACCCTAGCTAGACAGCCAGGAGAGCCCTCAAGTCTTTTTGGGGATGTGTCCTTTCATGTCCTGTGTGTAATCTCGTAACTAAAGTTTACCATTTTCTGTTCAGGACCGGACCCGAGGCGCCCCTTCTTCTCTACAGAGGTTTATGGGAAGGACTCAGAAAAAAATAGCTGCTGGAATGTGAGGTATATTTTTACATATACTGGTATACAACGTGAAAATTGTAGTGTCCTTTTTATGCTGAAGGTATGGATCACGTGTGGTTTGCTTTTGTATTGGCTCTGTAGTTTCTACAGGCTGTGTAAGGAGATTTGATTTTAGTGCCTATCATTATCCTTAGAATACTAGATTCTGTTCTCCCTTAGCCACCTGATCTTAGGAACCCTCTATGATGCACCAGGAGTGAGAAAGGGCAGAATGACAAGAAGCCACCTCTGGACCATCACCACACACCTTCTTCCCTTGACAGCACTATTAGACACGCTCAAGTTTATCGATTTGCTCATCAAGTAACAAGTAATTCATGATCAATGGCTCAATTTAACTGGTATCCCAAGGCTCTATGACGGCCTAATCACAAGAACTAGTTCTCAAAAGGAAAACTCCTCTTTGCCTAAGAGAACATGGTTTTGCTCTACATCCTAGGGACCTTCAATGTGATTTTCCTACCAGAAGTTAACATACTTCCTACCCACACAAGTAGTATGTAGTGACAGGCATCTCAAACCCATGGGACGGCTTGAATAAAAAGCAGTGAAGCACACAAGGCTTGCAGTGCTGTTGGCCTCCTGGGGAAGCTTTATTTTGTCCTGGGTTTCTACTTACAGCCCACTGACTTCTGGCCATTCAAATATATCAGTGTAGTTTTTGCTAATGCGTTTATGTTCAGATTTCACAAACCGAATTGGATGAGAACTGAATCAGATTCAATGGTTAGGTTCAATGTTGACCTTGTGCAGACATTTGGTTGGGTTCTCATCCAACTCGGTTTGTGACCAGAATCATGGAAAGAATTAAGTTCGTGAACCAAGGTACCACTGTACTTCATTTTCTGTGTATTCCAGTTTGATATGCAAATATAAGAACATGTGTTTATTTCCTTCCTTTTTACCCAAAAATAGCATTCCGTTTTATACAAAAACTCCTGAACTTTATTCATTTCTAACACTCTTTTGGAATGAAGGTCTTCATCGTTTTTTTGTGTAGCTTCTTAGTGTGTACTAATAAATTTACTCTTTAAGCAGTCTCATAATAGCCTGATGTGTGTCATCTTACACACACACACACACACACAGAACTGAGTGCTAATCAAAACATGTACTTGTGATGTTGAACAAAAGCTGCCAAGCTGTCCTCTGTGGATCAAGTCAATTTCTAACTCCATGGACAACATATCAGAATAATCATTTAAGGGCCCACTCGAAGTTTACTGAACTTCTGAGTCTCTCTCAGTCTGAACTTTTAATTTGCATTTCTATCATCTGTAAGATAAAGAAAGCATCTTTTTAAAATGTTTAAGGATATTTGTCACCTATCTATTCGTATATTTTATCCATTTTTTCCATTGAGTCACTGGCTTTTTTCTTTAGTGGTACTCAGAAACTAAACATTAGCCCTTTGTGAAATAATATGTAAATACTGTTCCAGTTTATTAATTGTCTTTTGACATCATCTGTAATACTTTTTGCAATGCAAGCTGTTTTATAAAATTGGATTTATCAATCTTTTCTATTATAGCTTCTACATTTTCAGTCATTGCTACAGAAGTCTTACCCACTCTAACATAAAAACAAACTAGAGGCCAGGTGTGGTGGCATATCCCTATAATCCCAGCACGCTGGAGGCTGATGCAAGAGGATCGCTGTGCATTCAAGGCAAGCCTGGACTACACAGTGAATTCAAAGCCAGTCTGAACTGCCTAACAAGACCCTGACTCAGAAAGACGGATGGATGGATGGATGGATGGATGGATGGATGGAAGGAAGGAAGAAAGAAAGAAAGGAAGGGGAAAATCAAAAAAGAAAGAAAAGGAAAGAAGGAAGGAAGGGGGGAGAGAGAGAGGAAGGAAAGAAGGAAAGAGAGAAAGAAAAAAGAAAGAAAGAAAAAAGAGAAAAAGAGAGAAAAGAAAAGAAAAGAAAAAGAAAGACTAGAAAGATAAGGTTCATTAAGCTTTCTGCATAACTTTCTTGTCTTTTCTGCAAGAGATTTTAAATAAAGTAGAGCATGGCTTCACAGTAGGCTACAGCCCCCCCATCTCAGCCATATTCTTTGCAAAATTCAACACACAAAATTGGACAAAGGCTGTCTTTAGAACTGTTTTCTGCCCAGTGGGCTATATCACTGCTAACATTTATCAATAGCTTCTGTGATCAACTGACTAGGGAAGCCCTCACTTGGAGCAATGACTGTATGTAACCTATAAAAATTAAGGTAGTAAATAATAGCTATGTTCACAAGTCAAATTAAACAACTATGCAATATGAACAAGATTAACTGCTGAACCACATCATCACAGAAAGGAACAGTGTTTCACATAAATGCACTCATTTTTGTATTTCTACTTGAAGGGAAAAGGATGAAAACTCCAAAGAAATGAGCATTATATACTTCATATAAATACACAAAGCTACCGTGTGAGTACCTTCTACTGTACTTGACAGCTTATTTTAATATCAATGTATTTTAATGCTATACCTTTAAGAAATGTATCACCATGTTATAGAACTGAGTATGACTCAGAGAAATTAAAGTGTTCAAGTGTAGAAAACTGTTACTTGGCAGAAGTGATAATCAAATCGGAAAACAACTTATACAAGTCCCACGTTACCATGGATCTCCATACAGTTTCTGTGGTTAGTAAACTCTCAACTTTCAAATTTTCTGAAATTTTCTTTCCAAAGTGGAATAACCATGTGGAGACTGGTAATTACTTTCATTTGGGCCAATGAGTACATGGCTATGAAACACCACATACGTCTGTTGCCCTCTGGCTTGCCTTCAGTCCTTTGTGTATCCCAGGGGTAAAAACCACAGTACCAAAATAAACACTGTCTGCCTGCTCAGTCAGTGAGGTGCACCTATAAGCCATATATATGGTAAACACACAGCAATTAAACCGCAAAATCTGAGCTGGGCGTGGCGGTGTGCATCTGTAATCCCAGTATTCGAGAGGCTGAGGGAGGAGGATGCCATGTCTGAGGACACTTTGGGTGACATAGTGAGTTCAAGGCCGGCCTGGGCTACATAGCAAGAACTTGTCTCAAAAACACAAAGCAGAAAAAAAAGGTGCAAAACTCTATGCTATTCATATAGTTGAGTCAGGGGAAAAAATGCTCATTAAATATCATGTCTATACTCATTTAAGTTAGAAAATCTAAGGCAGCAAAAAAGGCAATACATATGATTTATGTGGCATGAACCTTCTTTAGATTAAAGAAAACTGAGATCAATTTACTCTTCATACAACTTCTGCTAGAAACTGAAGCTGCTAAGAAAATTATCTGCAACTTGTTTAAATTCTTTGTAGGCATATCCTAACACAAACGGCACAAGGAGTTGATCAACAAAGGTAACATTTGACATCCGATTTCTGACATCACTTATAAAAATCATCATTATCCATGTAAACTGCTAATGACAGTCAAAATGACATGAATTCATTAATTATTCAGAAGGAGTCTATCAATAAAATATTTCTCTTGGTCCCTGAAAAAGATGTTACTGTTTTACAAAATTAACAACTTTCAGTCTACAATATCCCGAGCTTCATTTCTCATAAAGACAATGAATCTATGCCCTTATGATCATATACCGAGTAAGGAAAATACTTCTCAAAGGTCAATAACTGTAACAGCGGTAAGTGTGTGTGAATGCGCATTCTAATAAAAATAAAACACACATATTAGAAGCATTACATATTTAATGTCAAAAAGTTCACATTCAAGTACAAAAATTAAACAACACATGATTTTAACATTAAAAACCATAACACTTCTTATTCAAATACAGTAAATATCAAAAACACAAATAAAGCATAACTATAAAACCTTAAATATGTAACAGCAAAATTAGAATTTATTTCCATAACAAATAATCATTAACTGAAATATTCATAGCTATTTTCAAGGGCCACAATGGTAGACTGTGTTGTCTTTAGTGTTGCACAAAATTAGCATCTTCATCTTTTGTCTCATCATTACTTTCTACCTAACGTGTAACTGTTCCTACCTCCAATACAGCTAGTGACCCTTGGTTACCAATTTAGTATAACTATTGTTTTCCAGTGTCTTAATATTTGCGAAAATTTTGCAAAGCAGTTACACAAAAAAATAAACTACTGGGCTCTACTGCCCACTGAGGAATTACAAGAAAATTCCATAGATTTAAAAAAGAAGAGCAGTTTGCAAACCACTGAGTAACTTTTCAAACCTTGCATTTTTAAAAATTCTACAACTCTGTTATTCTGAATTATAGCCGATGTTTAATGTCAGAATATATTATTTTTAAAGCCAAATGTGCAAACCCGATTCTAAAATAAAGCAATATTTTACTTGGCATGCTTTACACAAAGTAATTTTCATGCTAATGTTTACAGATTTTCTTCAGAAGAATGAGGCCTGATTGGAGATATATAGTCGTTGTCCAACATGGCTGCCATTAACAAGTGATACTGTTGGTGACAGGGGATAGCTTGGATAAGAATAAGGCCTTGAAGTATAAGGAAGCACGCTGGGAATCCCAGAAGAGAGGGTAGCACTAACAGGGGAAAGACTATTTATTGAGCTGCGACGAAAACGGAAACTGTAGTCTGTAAATAAATACATGAACAATTACACTGCACATCTTTATGGACACATTTAATTCAAAGAGACAAAGCATTAAACTATAATCACATTTTAACATAATGTTCTAACACTGAAAAGCCTGCTGATCCTGTATCGGTGGTAAAGATCACTGCCCAGTTCACTGCAGTGCAAACCCTAATAGTTTGATCAAGCCAGTATTCATGTTTCCCTCACTGACACAAAGCCTCAGAGATCTTACTAGGACACATTCTTGAGTTTAACACAGAAAAAGAAAATCTCTGATTGTGCTGCTCCACAAAGAAGCATCTCGTAAATTTGGTTCTAGCAACAAGGGGCAGTTCATGACAAAGGATAAAGAACAACAATTCATAGTTGCTTTTTAAAAAATGTATTAGGCATCAAATCAGCAGAAATACTACCCCTGCACTTTAGAAACATTTGGCATAAACTAACTTCCAATATTTCATTATTTAAATGCTAATATAAACATTTATAAAACTCCACATACCAATTTAATGTTACGAATTCTACTGATACCACAAAACAGTAAAATAAATCATGTTTATAAAATTAACTTTAAGAAACCATTATCAACATAGGATAGAAAAATATCCAAAAATTAAACCAAATTATTAAAAAACAATTATATTTGAAATATTATTGTTCCACAGTATACATTCATCATATGCACCAATAATTTCTTGCTTCATTAAACTGTAATAGTTACGTGTGTGTGTATTAAAGACCAAATTGGTAAATCCTGTACTTTCCAAAAACTCAACTATGTTCTTTGTCAAAGGTATGACAATAGCTGTCAAAAAGGTTACTTATAAAAGTGATGTTTTTCCTGGAATAGGAGAGGAATTAGGTCATCTAATGTACAGACAGAGGGTTATTTTCTCTGCAATACTGTCCTGGTATCACAAATGAGGCCTATAATACATGCGCATTAACTTAGTGCTGTCATGGAACTTATGTTTAGCCAACAGGAATGAGATCAACTGCAGGAGAATAAGCTCAAGCAACATCAGAAAGGACCTAGTTAAGAAAAAAATGGAAAAAATAAAAATCAGTTAAATATAGGTATGATTTCTAGCATTGTAACACTTTATTAAAATAATTGTATAACCTTTTTAATTTTTATAAATGTTACCTTAAGACCAATAAAGCAGTTTGTTTTAGAAAAACAAAACAGGCAGTAAAATATTTTCAGTGTTTTGAAACTGGATGAGAAATTACTTTGATACAATTTCTTTTTCTAACATCTAAAGTAGGACTACCCCACGTATCACAGAAAGTTTTTCTTCTTTTAAAGAACTCGCTTTGCCTAAGGGTTAAAGAATGGCCATAAACTGAAATATCTGCAGTTTCTATGTATTACTAAATGAGTGCATTGCAAAACAGTTCAAACTTCTTCCCTTCTTGTCCTCACAGGAGAGGACAATTTGGTTTGCAAACAGAAGCATTTGACAAAACTTTGTTTTTGTCTGCAAACTCTGCATTAGGCAACAAACAGGACTGCAGCCATCTTTCCCACACAAACACAAACATGGCCATCTTTTCCAAAATCACAGAACGAATTAAGTTTGTGAACAAAGCTACCGCTGTAGAGTCAATCTGTCATCACTACTGACATTACCTCTGATATATCGGGCTCTTTAAAATTTTGCCAATGTGGCCATTTCAACACAATTCACAAGAACAGTGATCTCCAGACAGGGAAACAGAGTTTTCAGAAAGAATTACTTTTGCTTTGAGTTTTCATCCATTCAAGAAGTAATGGAGCCTACTCATGAAATGTGGGTATCAAAAAAACTTCAAGAAGACTTCAAAAAGCAGCCAAACTGCTGGCTGCAAACACAATGCTTAGCACATCTGCACTTCTGACAGTCCCCTCTCTAAACGTGCATGGGGGCTGGCTGGGGATCAAACTCAGTAAACCTCTGATTTAAATAAGTGCTAATCACCACTGACTTCTCGTATTTTAAGGACAGTAAATAAAATATACAATTAAAAGTTGATTGGTTGGGAATTTAGCTCAGTGGTTAGAGTGGTTGCCTTGCAAGCACAAAGCCCTGAGTTCGATCCCCAGCACCACTAAAAAAAAAAAAAAAAAATTGATTGTGATTACTTTATTCATACATAGGATAAATCAAGAGAAAAATTCCTCCCCAGTACTACAAAGATTAGGCAAAATAAAAAGCTTCAGATGTTTGTAAGATTTTTTTTAAGCACTTCAAAAATAAATTTTATTTCTAAAATCACTAAGAATCTAAATATATTCAGAAAAACACCTGGGTGATTAGAAAATAAAACAAACCAAGCAATGAAATGTAAACTGCAAATAACTAGTAAGATAAGTCTACAAATAGAATCATGTTTTCCTTAGACACGACCTCTAATTTATGTATCACAGCAGCAGAAATCATCATTAATGTTCAAAAAATTAAGTATATGCCATGTGCCCAGCCCTGGCTTTTCTTCCCAATGAACATCCTTAGCTCTTCAACCTCACTGCTTCGGCCTTAGACTGGGCTTTGTATTTCCCTTTCCCCTTCTTAAGGAATGATTTAAATTTTGTACTTCATGCTATTCAACTGTTTTAAGCACTTAAAACTGGGATACTACCGACACACAAAAAGATGCACACAGCCTATGTGTACATTTCAATGAGCTTTGGTAACTGTATAAATCCATGCAATTCTCACTCAAAACAGATATAAACTATATCCACTGTGCCCCTTTTCACTCAAAAGCAGTTCTGCTGGATGCAACCACTTTGATTTCTATCGTAGAGATTTGTTTCACCTGTTTTGGGGTTTCACTTGTCTTTCTTTTGATATAATCTCTAAGATTCACTCATAATGTGTTTTCAGTTTGTTTCCTTTTTCAGTTGAGTTTTAGTCCACTGAATGAATGTACCTCAATTCTTTATTTACCTGGTGATGAATTTCTGAGGTGCTTGAGTTTTGACTGTTATAAATAAAGCTGCTATAAACATTCTTACACAAAACTTTTGTGAACATAGGTTTTCATTTATTTTGGGTAATAACTAAGAATGGGACTGCTGGGTAGACAGATAATGCTTACGAGTTCTCCACCGTGACCATTTTATGTTCACACCAGTAAAACACAAGACCTCCAGTTAGTTACTGCACATGCTCACTAACATTTGGCATTGCCAATGTTTTTAATCGTAACTAGTCCAACACACACGAAATTCTATGTCACTGTGGTTTCAATTTTTACTTCCTTATGACTAATAATGTGGTCACTGCCCTTTTGAACATCTCTGGTAAAGTATCTATTCAAACCTTTGGATCATTTGTATTTGTTTCATCTTTTTATTTCAGATAATTACTTTTTCTAACTTACCAAATTCTATAATTCAAAATCACACACCAGGAACAGGCTGAGACTCTTGGAAGCCTCTAATGCAAATAATGTCTTCCATACAAATGAAGGTTGATTATGTAATTGATCCATATACACACACAGCTTAACAGACAAAGAACAAGTTAAAAAATAAGCCTCAGGCAGACATGGTGGCACACCAGTCCCAGCTATTTAGGCGGCTAAGGTGACAATCAGCTGAGGGCAGCAGCTTAAAACCAGTCTTGACCAACAAGAGACCACTCAAAAAAATGGGCTTCCATTTGATCAGCTTTTTCACTCTGGCAATCAGTTTTAAAAGAAAATGTCTCGAGAGGTTATCACAGGAGAGGACAAGAGCAAATGATGCTCCTCTAAGCTACCTGAACTTTACCAGCACCTACCCAATGCCACACCTCTCCTTCCAACCCAGGTAGCTCTGTGTTTCCTTATTTTAGGTACTCAAGTTTCTATACTATTTCACTTGCAGAAAAAATCACTTTATAAAAAACAATATGAGAATGTCTAATGATTAGATACAGCATTCTGATCAAATTTTCTACAACTTCATATTTGTACTTTGAATGAATACAAGCATTTGCAAAAAACAAATTTGACATATATAAATAACAGCAGATAGGGCTGAACTGTAGTCTCAATCAGGCAGCAGTGGCTAAGAGGAACCCTGGATTCGGACAGGACGCAGCAACGGCTGACACAGGAACAAGTGCAGAGACTGGCAGGACCTGTTGTCCACCCGCTTATGTGGCGACTAAAATTTGGCCTGCTATCTTTCTCTGCCACCACAGATACCATCTGGTAGTGAATATCACCAAAATGTTTCTCAGTGAAAACACAAGCAATGGGTATAGTGATTTACTCAAATTATTTCTCGTTTTGCTTCCAAATTTAATCGGACACATTTTCACCAGACTCTGCTAATTCCACAGCTGTTTTCTGTCTTACAGGCAAATCAAGAAAACTTTATTAGTGACTTTAACATGAGTTCTGTCAAACTATCTTCTCATATTAATTTTGGCTCTTTCTTTTACTTTTTTTTCTAACTCAATACTCTTTATACTGATTTTCCCATTAAAAAATATATTCTTCATGATTGGTTTCTTTCTTCTTAGCCATGCATGAGTTCTACAACCACATTTATTCCTTTTGTGATGTGCTGTAAGTGTGAATTCGGTGGTTTTAAATATTCACAGAGTTGTACACCACCACTTACAATTCTAAACTATTTTTATCCTCCTAAGCAGAAACTTGGTGCCCTTAGCAGTCATGCCTCATTTCCTCTTTCCTCCACTCAGCAAACACTAATCTTTTTTTTCTAGTAGTTCTTTTATTCTGGTATTTTCATACAAATTTATGTAGAATTGGGGTTGGGGATTTAGCTCAAGTGGCAGAGCACTTGCCTAGCAAGCACAAGGCCCTGAGTTCGATCCCTAGCACTCAAAAAACAAAAAAAATTTATGTAAAATCACACAATTTATGTGGCCTTTGGAAGTGGCTTTGCAGAATATTTCCAATATTCATCCAAGTGGTAGGATGTTAACAGAATCTCACTCCCTTTTATGTTTGAATAATATTCCATTATGTGCATAAAACACATTTTGTTTATACATTCATCAGCTGCTCCCTGTTTAGGTCGTATCCACCTTTTAGCTATCTGAACTATGCTGCTAAGGAATAGCATGTGTAAGTTTCTGTGCAGATGTATGTTTTCAATTCTTTCGAATAAATATCCAGGCAGGGAACTGCTACATCATATAGTAACTCTATGTCTAACTTTCTGAAGAACTGCCAAACTTTTCCAATATGGCTACACCATTCTACACTCCCATCAGCTTGGATGAGGATGAAACATCTGATCTTTTGATCTATGAAATAAATTTCCTATGCCTTTAACCCGTTTATGCCGAAGACTACAATTTTTGAATTTTTGCATGAAATTCACATATGTCACCTAGAAAAATTCAAGAATAAGAATTTAAAGAGAAAAGCTTTCAATATGTTCCACTGTAATGGGTGTTCTGAAAATGGAACACCACGCATTGAAGGATTAATACATATTTTAAACATCCCTTTACATTTCTGTGGTCACTGAAATTTTTTTTATTTTATTTAATTTTATTTACCAAGAACATGTATTGGTACAAGGTATACAAAATGATCACATTCATCATAGTTAATTTGTACCATACATGATATATCTTGGTTCCCCCCTTGAAATTATTTTACCCTTCATCATTTCACCATTTTATTTTAATGTCTAACTTCCAATAATCAAAACTGAAGTAACTGCCTAAATTCCTTTCACTGAAAAATGTGAAAAAATGTTTTTCCTGTAAACTTCATTCCCCTAACATAAAATATGGGCGGATCCAAATAGAGATAAAAAGCTTCTGCAACGGAATATAAACATTGATTGTTTTTGGCATTTTTACTTCACTTTCCTGTTACAGTCATTTTTTAAAGTACTTTTACCCTCTACATAATTTTTTCCTTATGAGGCTACCATCAGCAAAAAGGTAAAACACAGTTTTAAAGGGACTAATATTTTTCCTAAGCCTAGTCCCAGGGAGTAGCTTATGTATTTTTATTTAAGGATGACTTTAAAGGAGACTCTGAATATGTTCTTTAGTAATAGACAGTTGACTAAGAAATAAAGTTGTCCATGTATAACTCACTTCTTCCTAAGTTCTAATTAACTCTAAAAATTTAATTTGCAGATTCAGCACTGGGAAAACAGGCATCTGCTTGCTTGCTTTTTTTTTTGGGTGTTGGGGATCGAACGCAGAGCCTTGTCCTTGCTAGCCAAGCGCTCTACCACTTGAGTTAATCCCCAAACCCCACTTTCATTTTTAAACTTAAAAATTACGTTCACTTACAATATATACTCCCAAATAATTCTGAAATAATTATTTTAAATCCTTACTGTGTGTGCTCGCTTCGTCAGCACATATATTAAATCCTTACTGTGAAAATCTGCCAGCATACAGCAATTATCATACACTGGTCAGCCTCTGTACCTTAAAAAATAATTACAGCTGTTGCACTTAAAACTGTCTAAAGATTACAATTTAAACCTTCAAAAGTGAGAGTCTGAAATTCTAGGAAATCCAAACTAAGCTGGCCCACAAGAGAAGGCAGAATGAAGAATGGAACACAGACAGGCATGTGGTAACTTTCAGAAGAGATAGAAACACTGACTTTCTTACATGTGCTGTCATTTTAGAGATGTACACACAAAACAGACCAAGAAGACATTTTCATTACATCCATTTTCGTGTCTTTTAAAGGATGTCAATAAAGTTAAAACACACAAACAAAATCCAAGTACTCTGAATATTCAATTTCCCAACTACACCCCTACAATCAAGTTTAAGCACACCTATACCTACAACAAGAATTCATTAGGGGAATGATCTTTGGAAAAGTTTAGGAGAGGTAAATTTAACATTAAAACAGGTTCAATTATTTAACACACTAATGTATGTTGTGATTTTCAAAGGACAGTATACAGTACAAAGTTTTTCCAAACCTGGGTGACTCACAAATAGTTATTTCACTGAGCAACTCTGATAATCAGTTTGAGAGGAACTCAAATGGGGTAAATACACAATGAGAAAACACAAAAAACAAAACAGCAAAAAATCTTTAAATGTTAAAACAGTAATTACAAACACAAATGACTACAGAGGCCAAAAGTTAATATGCAAACCAAAAAAAAAAAAAAAAAGAAGACCAGTATAAAGCAATTCAGTTCTTATTTTCACTGAACTTAATTCTAATTGCTTTCCTTTTGAAGACCTAGGAGACCAAACAGACCTTATCAAGGGTTTCTGGTTTGCCACCCTCAAACAAGAGAAAACCATGTCCAACTCCTTTTAGTGCCAGTTCCCAGACCATCTGGCAAGTCACAGAACAGCAGTCTCCTAAGAGGAAAAACTGAGCCCTGAGATGCGGCAATACAGGCGTCAGAACGGATGAGAAACTGTGGTTCCCTCAAGGAACTACCTGGCAACAGTGAACAACAGTACATAAAAGCCTTAGAAAAGATAGCAATTCTGCAAGTTTCATTTCTGTCAGTAAAATCAGTCCTCATAACTCAAATTTTAAACTATAAAAGGTGGAAAAAGAAAAAAAAGGTAATTCTGAGACAATCAGCACATAGTTATTTGAAATTTTAGGCTACAGATTTAAGATCTACAAAAAGTTACAAATCTCAAGTATAAATATATTTGTTATTATATCTGAAGTACAGGTTAAATTAACAACAACTAATATTTATTGAGCACTTAGTAGGTACCAAAGGCTTTTGGTACATCGGAATTCTTGTAAAAGCCTGGTCGGTACCCTTACTCCCTTTGACAAGACGGAAATGGAAGCACACAAGATGAAGTAATCAAGGATATGAAAACTTAAACTACCCTTAATTTCCTACTATAGCTTATCTTTCTCACTACCTTGGTGAAAAAACTAAGCAATGAGACCTGGTAAACATTACTTTTATTCTAAATTGTTCCAATAAGATTGTGGTTGAGTGAGGCTGAAAAATAAATTAGACTCCCATTTTCAGATTAGTCTGAGAAATACCAAATAATCTAAACATAAAAATAAAAAATTAAAAAAAAAACAACAAATAATCTAAACATAACACACTCCTCCAAATGTATCTAACCTTTTAAGTCTTCTACCATCTTAACGGTTCAGTGTACACTAGTAGCATGCTCAAAGTTTATTTGTGGGGGGCGGTGCTGAGATCCATGTTCAAAGTATTGAGAATACCTGAAAATGGAGGCCAGTTGAACTCTTCCATTTTATTAGATTTTATTAAATAAGTCTAACAGTTCTTCTTAAAGCCATAAGAATAATTTATGACAGGTTTTCTGAAAACTAAATATATGGCACTATTCCTAAGAAACTGTTTCTTACCTGCTTATTTTCTCCAAATTCTTCTACACAGGTCCAGGCTGAAGAGATTATGTTCCCTGTCTGTAAGCAGCGAAGACAGAAAAGAATTGAGAATTCAGACTGATTATCATCCCTATCTTGGAAGTGCATGGAATCCTTGATAACTTTAGTTAAGTATCTTTTGATCACTAAATAGGAAAACTTAGAGACAAAGAAACAACAGCAAATAGTTATTTCTCAAGTTCTGCAAAGATGGACAAAGAGAACAGCATTTTGATAGTCAAATTAGAATTATGAGTTGATACATCAGAGAAAACATTTATCTTCCTGAGCCAATTAAGTTATTAGTCATTCCAAGAAATACTACCCTATCAAGATAAAGAAAATATTTCAAAAATAAATGAGACTGCCCAATTTCTGAAAGCCAAAGAATCAGAATCTATACAAATTTGTAAAACATAAATGTTCCACAACACTGAATTATTTTACATATGATGTATTTCCTCCCTGTCTTAAAAGGAGATAGGCAGCCAAAATAATGCTAAAAATTTTGCTTGCCAACAACTAAATTTTACTTGAAATATAATTTAACCATTACACTGTACACTGTGGGTACCCATCCATTTTAGTAGTGATTTCTTTGTATGTCTTGAAACTTTCACATAAGAATGTACTGTACAGGGGGCTGAGGACTTAGCTCCAATGACAGAGCACTTGCCAGGCAACTGCAAGGCTCTGAGTTCGATTCCCAGCACACACGCACACACACACACAATGTACTATATATCCAACTCGACGCTAAGAAACCATGCACAGAAGCATAAATAAGTGAAAGTGCTTATATCATCTACAAAAAAGTATAGATCTTTAAATAATCTTATAACTCAGTAGAGAAAAGTCACTCTATCTTGTTTTTACACAATAAACGAGGTAACAACTTTAAGCAGTAAAAACAAAAACTGTCTGAAAGCACTGAAAACAGCCAAGACACTGACAAATTATAGGGTCATGATCTTAGACAAGAAGAAAACCCAAGGAGGCAGTACACCTCTCTGGAACATTTATTTCCCTACAAGGGCTGGCCAACTTCCAAGACAGAGAGGCAAGGCAAGCAACAAGAGACAAATTTCTTAAGCTACCAGGACAAAAAGAAGAGTTGAGATGCTACTAATGAGGCATGACTGGAACCCTGAGTAACAGTGAACCAGAAGTAAACCAACTTTAATAGAGACTAAATTCAACTTTTGACTCCTGCCTGTATTAAAGCCATCTGGGGTTGCCAGTCCTTTGGCCACCATTCTGATGCCAAAATAAATCTTTTGTGAATAAAGATAACATTGCTCTAGTTTTCCAATGATCGCTACAATTCTTCATACATAATGTCTAGCATTCAACCAAAAATAATCAGTCATACCAAGAGATAAAACAAATCACCTAAAATCAATGGAAACAACAGTAACAGATCTCCAGGGCATTTAGATAATAAAGTTTCCGAACAGGGTATTAAAATAACTTGCCTAAAACACTCAAAGAAGTAAAAGACTAAAAATTTTAGAAGAAAATGGAAATCATAACAAAGAGTCAAATGAAATTCTAGAAATGAGAAATAAACTCAAATGGTTTTATTATCATGAACCAAAATACAAGAAGAAAATATTGACAATAAACATACAAAAGGATAGAAAAATATTCCATATGTGGAATATAATAAAAAGATGTAATACAGGTATAACTGGAGTATCATAAAGGAGTTAGGAAATAGGACAGAAGAATATTTTAAAGTAGAATAATTAAGACCTTTCTGAAATAAATGCATTTAAAAAGATGGCTCACATAGCAAAAATAATCTTTCAAAGACATCAGGTGTAACAAAAATACATTCAGAACAACAGAAACAGATGACTTCCTTGTGTGTATCCATACAAGAGTAAATATGAGTTAAGTATTCTCTAGGCAGAATAAACAGTCCTGGCACAAGCCTGAACATGTAGAAGAAATGAAGGGTAAGGAAATGATAAATGTGTAAATAAATATAAATGTACATTAAGTCTAAAAACTGTAAGTAGGTATCATAGGCTGTGCTGGTTAACTGATTGTCAACTTGAGTGGGAACACCCAGCTGAACTGAATCAGCGTGGTTCTGGACATGGAAGACCCACTTGAGGGAGGACTGTTGTGGGAACAGTATAAAAGGAGAACAAGAGGGAAAGATTTCAGCCGATTTTCCTCGGAAGAGCCTCACTGCAGCTGATCTTCCTTAGAGATGCTTTGGCTGCTCTCTTCAGAGAATCTGTTCTTCTTTGTCTTGGGCGTTGTCTCCTGGCTCTTGGCACAGATTCTTCAGCCTCCGGCCCCAGCCTTACAGCCCCAGCCTTCCAGCCTGAGAGTGCAGACTCGTTAGCCTCTAACACCAACCCTTCAACCTCCCAGCACTGACCCCTCAGTCTTCCATCTCTGATCCTTCATACCTGTGATGCAGACTCACACAGAGTGCAGCCGTGGGCTCTAGGCCTTTGGCTGGATCCTTTGGATCGCTAACGCAAGGGACAGATCTCTTGCACTCTTCTACATTTGACTCTGTGGGTACCCACTGTAAGCCAATCTTATAAATTTCCGTGTTCTGTATTAAATCTGATTCAGACCATGAGCAGTCTTGGGAGGAGCCCTGCCTCAGCCCTGCAAGCTCTTATAAGCACTAACTATAATACAGAGTTTAAAAATATGTGTGATTTAAAGTATATAGAAATACTAATCACAAATTTAAATTAGAAAAAGGAACTAAAGTATGCTAAGTTCCTTGTACTGTCTAGCATGTGATAAAGTACTAATATTACACATCAGTAAGAAGGCAGGTCATAGTCCATCAGATAATCACTAAAAAAATAGTGCACACTATCACTCAACTATAGCTAAAGACAAGAGAAAAGAACAGAAGAAACCATCTAAGAACAAACAAGAAAACTAAAGTAAACAGATGGGAAAACATATAAAAACTCTTAACAAGAGAAAACGTAAGTTTACATTAGTACAGTATCAGAGAAGTAGTAGCCTTTGAGGTAGAGATGCATTACAGAGAATGACCCGAAGTAACAGAAGGTCGCCTATACCAGAAAAAACAGTTCTAAATTTCTCTACACTCAATGTCTAACCTGAAAGTATATAAAGTAAAATCCGACAGAAGTAGCCAGGCATGGTGGCGCACACCTGTAATTCCAGCACTCAGGAGACAGAGGCAAGAGGACCTCCACTAGTTCAAGGCCAGCCCAGGCTACATAGTGCAAGGCCAGCCTTGAACCAAAAAAAAAAAAAAAAACCAACAATAAAAAAATCTGATATAACTAAAGGAAGAAAGGATAAAGTCATACTCATAATGCATGACTTTCATAACTTCTCTAAGTAAATGACAGGATTATTGTGGCTTTTGGTAAAATCATTAAAGAGAAATGTGAACAATATGAATAGCAAACTCGACCCAACCAGTACATGAAGTTGTTATGGGCTGAATTGCATCCCCCAGAAAGATATGAAGTCTGAACCCAAAGTACCTCCAAATATAGCCTCAACAGAAGGCCACCACAGATGTGATTAATTAGGATGCAGCTACTGGAGTAGGGTGGACTCTTAGTCTAATGTGATGACTGCCATCCCCATGAGAACAGAGAGAATACCCACCATGTGCAGACACCAAGACAAACAAGGAAAAAGACACTCGTGTTATGACACAGGCAGAGACCACATGATGTATAAACAGAGAACTTCAAGGACTGCCAGCAAACACTGTAAGATACGAAAGGTAAAGGGCTGTCCCCGACAGATTTCAAAAGGTACAAGGCCGTGTCGACACCTTGATTTATGACAGCAAGCCTCCAGAATGCAAGAAAATGAATTTCTGGCACTTTGCCACAGTGGCTCCCTCAGCAACTAATATATTGAAATTAACAAATGTAAACACGTTTTTTTAAGTAGGCATCCAGTATTTCCTTTAATTGGGTGAGTTAAAGAACTGAAATGACAAAGAATATATATACCTCATAATTACAGTAAAATGAGCAAAAACACAACTGTAAAAATGTCTATGTTTAGAAATTAATAATAGAGACTTCTGGGAAGATGGCAGAGCAGAGAAAAGGAGAGTAAGAGCCTCTCCAAGATTTGCTGTCCAGACACAGGAATATAGCAATTTAGGGAAGAGAAGAAGGAGGGGAGCATGTTCTCAGGACCGAGCAGGGAGCTGAATCAAGAGCTGAAGCACACAGGGAAAGTAAAAGGAGAGACCAGCCCAGAAGAAGTAGGTGACGGACGAACGGCGCTTTCTACCAGAGCTCCGGCTCGCAGCCCCAGCTTGCAGCCCCAAGGTCACAGCCCAGCTCATGGCAGCAGCTTGCACCTGTGGTCATGGCAGCAGTGTACAGCCCTGTGCGCCCCCTGTACACAGCATGGCTCACGGCCCCAATTCACGGGCCCAGCTCTGGGCATGAATGATGCAATTTGAGCCTGTAGACGCACAGTGACTACTGGAGACCCCAGAGACCTCCACGGAAAGATACACAAACAGAGCAGAGCACTGGACACTGAAGACTGTAGTGGGTGGTGAGTTACTTGAGTCATCTGATCTCAGACGGCCCCCAGAAGAGGGTGGTGATTGGCCAATCACCATTTTGGAAAGGGGCCAAGCTCAGAACTCAGAAAAGCTGCTAGCGGCTTTTGGTGCTGGGGCAAGGTGGAGCAGAGTTCAAACTCAAGTTGGAAGGCGGGAAAGGAGCCAAGTTCAAACTGGCAGGGAACTGAGTCCAAGCCAGTGGGAGACACAGTGTGTCTCCAGCTGAACAAACTGGATTTCAACCCCACAGCCAGTGATCAGGCTGAACTTCAATGGAATGGGTGAAGCCTTGCTATTGAACCCAGCTGGGAACACTCACTACCCTGCCAAAATCTACTGCTGGGATTAATCAACAAGGACCTGGG
>PVJO010011052.1:0-61547 GCA_004026905.1 Hystrix cristata
GGCGGTGGCGGGGGCGCAGGATGGGGTCCGGCTCGTCCAGCTACCGGCCCAAGGCCATCTACCTGGACATCGATGGACGCATCCAGAAGGTACCGCGCCCTCCCCGCCGTGCGGGTCGGCCTCCTCCCGCTCCGAGGGCAGCGCTCCTCTCCGGAGTCGGCTGGCCCGACCCGATCCGTGCGCGGCCCCGGGGCGCGGGGCGGGGGGCGGCGCGCCCGGCTGCGCCCGGGGACGCGAGTGCTCTGCGCGCCCGCGAGGGGGCTCCGCGGACCCCCTTTGTTCCGGGCGCGCCCCTCCGGAGCCCCTTCCCCGGCCGCAGAGTGCCCGACCGCAGCGCCTGAGCGGCGGGCAGGGACAATGGGCCAGCTGGCTTGGGGGCTCTCCTGAGCTCCCCCGAAGGGCGCGAACCGAAGCCATTGTGAGGAGACTGCTCCCTACCCTTGGCCGGCCATCCAGGGACCCCAGCTGGTAGTGACCGGGCAGGGAAGCCCGGCAGCCGCTCGCCTTGCTGTCCAAGGAGGGCCCGGCACGGGGCGCCAGGGAGCGATGGCCCTGCCAGCTGTGGGCTCCCCAGTCTGGAATGTGCCCTCCACCAGCTTCATTTGAACAGCAGAGCCCGTGGGCCTGGGACTTCGGAGGTGCAGCCCCCCTCCGTGTCCCCTGGGAGTCCGAGGCGTCTTCAAGGGCAGGTGCCCAGCTCTCATGTCCAGTGTGGGCAGTGGGTCCAGGGCCCACGCACCACCAGACCAGGTCCCCTGACTTCCGGGACTGGGTGCTGCAGCTGCTTAGGATGGAGCAGCCTCTTTCTCCCCAGAGGAAGGAAGGGCCTGCCCTGTGCGTCCCCCTGCCGCAGCGCAAGCGCTTGTGCGCAGGCACACACACACATTCACACACACACTTTCATATATGCGCACAAAGGCATGTACAGCACATATATAGATGTGCGTGGTACATGTGCACATGCATGTGCAGATAGGTGCAGGCATACACGCACGTACATCCACAGACATACATAGCTATTTTCCCTACCCCAAAGCCAGCCCAGACTTCATTAAGGATCTGCCTCCTTCATCTGTATAAAGAGCGGATGCTGTCACAGCCAGCTGCGGCAGGTCCTCCCTGAGAACATGCCCAAGGTCCCTGGGAAGCTGCCCAGAAGTGGGTGAAAAGTGCAGCCGGGCGGAGGTGAGCTCTGGGACTGCAGGCGGGCCTCGGGGTCTGCAGGCAGGTCTTCCAGGGTGACACAGGGAGTGTGCGTGGCCTCGAGGAAGGCCCGGCAGGCCAGCCCCAGCGGTCGGGCAGGGCCCCGGGCAGGGAGGTCTCAGAGGGTGCCGAGGTGTCTAGGAGGAAGAGCGCAGGTATCTGCTTTAAAGACTGTCACGGGAAGTGAGAGGCTGTAAACAGGGTGGCTGACATGACTTCGCCCTGGTCCTCCTCGCCCTCTCTCCGCTTCACACCCAACTCTTTGCCTGCAGGGACGGGGCAGGAGGCTGGCCGTGGTCCTGAACCCTGCTGCCTCTGGCTGCTCAGTCACTGGACCTCTCTGCCGTTCACTGGTAGGGTACTCAGGCTGGACCTTTTGTCTCGGTTGAAAGCAGGTTCTTTGGGGTTCCTGAGTGTGTGCTGGCACGTGGCCCACATCTTGGCACGCCAGCAGCACTGCTGGGACCGTGCGTCGGCTCTCTGTGATGTTCCATCAGCTGCCATTCCTTTTCTGAAAGCCCCAGGCACTACACACATCCTAACTTCCCAGCATGCAATTATTCCTGTGTCCCTTTTATCCACTCCATCTCCTCTCCATCGGAGTCAGGGGCAAGCCCATGTTGCTTCCAAGGACTAGGCACGGGCCTAGGAGGAGAAGACAAAGGTGTATGTTGCTTTCTGTCACTTTGGCCACCATTCCTGGTGACCAGCAAGCCCACAGTCCCTGCATTATCTCTACTCTTTGTCTCTCTGGTTGCCAACTCCTGACCACTTCATCTTCCCCAGACATCCCAGAGATGGGAGGAAGGAGGTGACATCTGAAGTCCTGGCTTCCATGGCGCCCCTACTCGAGCCAAGCTCAGGGAGCACGGTCCCAGTGTCACCTGTAAGCATGACCGTGTTGGCATTCCCAGGACTCAGAGAGAGTGCAGCAATTTGGCAGCCTGCTTAGTGGGAATAAAATTCCAGATACACACAAGTGTTCTGTCACCTGCCA
Organism: Hystrix cristata; assembly: GCA_004026905.1. Classification (NCBI taxonomy): domain Eukaryota; kingdom Metazoa; phylum Chordata; class Mammalia; order Rodentia; family Hystricidae; genus Hystrix; species Hystrix cristata. The sequence goes on from PVJO010011052.1 coordinate 2,201, forward strand.
GGCTTACTCAGTGGGGACCTGCGGTGGGAATTTGGGCCCTTTCCTTCCCTGACCATGGAGTGGTGGCTCAGAGGGCAGGCGCCTGGTTCTGGGTCACGTGAAGGATGTCATGCCCCAAGGGTTGGAGGACAAACACAGGTCTGTTCCGAGCACCTTCATGTCCCCTCTCTGTGCTGGGAAGTGGCTCCATCATCTCCATGCCTGTTTCTTCTGCTGTTGACTGGACGAAGTGGCAAGAGGCAAGTCACTGTCATTGTGCTGTGTGAGCTTGCTGCACATCTGTTGCCGAGCACAGGGCCCTGTGTGACTGTGACCCGCTGGGCCACTGCCACCCTTCAGACAGGCTTGTCCGGCCGGAGCCCAGTGCTGGGCCTGGGTCCAGGGAGAGCACACAGACGAGTAAATAGCAGTGGTTTCCAGCTCGCGGAAACATCTCAGAGGGACGCAGCAGGGCCTGGCGGTGGGCACAGCCCATCAGTCACTCCCACGTGGGGCCTGTGCACCCACTTTGTAAGTTAGGAGCTGCCCAGCGGCCAGGGGCAGCCTCACCAGTCCAGCCATGTCTCCACACCCCTGACTTGTGGGGTGCGCAGGTGGGAACTATGTGGGGGCCACTGGATGAGGAGAGGGCAGGAGCTGGGAAAGCTGGCCCTTAAGAAGCTAACACCCTTCCTTTTTGCCCAGAGGGTTGTATTTGTCTTGCTTTCCCTTCCCCTGCCCCTTCCTGTCACTCAGCTGCTGTACCCAGGGTTGACAAGGACAGGACACTGCGCCTCGAGAAGCTGAAGGGCCCCTGCATGGCGGCACCCCTGGGTTTGGATTTGCTGAGGCCTTGGGGGGGGCCTCGGGCTGCCTGTAGCCTTGAGTGTGTTGAGAGGTCTTCGAAAGACCCAGTGTCCCCAAGCCCTGCCAATGCCACGCCCAGGGGTGGGGTTCTCTCCAGCTGGTTCCACACTCGGAGCATCCCCTTCCCCAGCCACTCTGAGCTGCTGTCGTGGTTTTGTCCCAGCTGGGCTCTGTGGCCGGAACCAGGTCTGACTGCTTCAACAGCCCCTTGAGTTTTGCTCTGTGGTTTCTGCTGTAAAACAGAGAACAAATGAGAAAAGCCGGAGGCCAGAGCACTAGGAAGCTGGTCAAGTGTCCCCAGAGGGCTCTTCCCGGTGGGCAATGGCTTGCCTTGAGGCTGCCCTTGACTTGCTGAAGCTCAGTGCTCCCCAGGCAGCCCCAGCTTCCCACTCAGCCTGGCCCTGTCAGGCTGGGACCCGAGGTTGGCTTCTGTCTCCCCACTCTAGTGCACCCTCCTTGGGACAGGCCTCCCACACTGGGGGGTCCATGGCTTCTGGGTGCCCTGCTCTGCTGGTCTCTTCTCTACCCCCGGGAACCTGGCTCCTAGCTGTCTGTTTCCCTCCTGGTCCCTGGCGGGCTCCACCTGGCCACAGGATTGCACCTTTGCGTGAAGAGCGTGCCTGGCCCAGCTTTGTCCACATGGCTGCATGGCAGGCCTTGGGTGTCCCCTAGCCAGTGACAGCCTTCCTTCTCCTGGGCCTGTCCTGGTGGGAATCTAGTTTTGCTTTGGAGCTCGAGCACTGGGCTCACCCTACCCACAGCGGCCTCCCGTGGGCTGCGCGGCTGTCGCTCCCCTGTGCTGAGACATGTCCCCAGTTGCTGACCCAGCTCTGTTCTCCAGGCCAGGTGCCATCGCCCCATCCTCACCACGCCCAGCTGGAAGGTGGCTCCCCTTGGCCCCCCTCACTGGTTCCCGTACAATCCGTCTTCCAGTGATGCATTTATTACTTCGGATCTTTAAACAGACGTGGACGTGGCAGGCTGGGCTCATGAGCCAGGGAGCTGGAGAAAGAAGGGGCATCAGGCAACCCCACCTTCAGCCTGAGATTTCTGGAGTGATGCAGCCTCCTCCCTAGGAAGGACCCCAAGAGATGTGCTGTCATGGTTTAGGTCTAAAAAGATTCCCAAAAGTCTCCTGTGCAGAGGCGGGCTTTTAGAAGGTGGTTGGATCCTGGGGCTTAATCCTTTAATGAGTTTAGTAGCTGAATGTGTTGTTAGGAGGTGGGGCTGGTTGCAGGCGGTCACTGAGGCATGACCTGGAGTGTGTGTTCATGTCCCCAGCTCCTCCTATCTTTTGCTGCTTCCTGGCTGCCATGCAGTAAGCAGTTTCCTGGCCGTGCCCTTCCGCCATGCCATTTCCTCCATGGAGCACCCTGCCATGGATGGAACCCATTGAAACAGAGCCAAAATCTCTTCTCCTTTGTTTTGGGTGTCTAGTATTTTGTCCCAGCCATGGGAAAGTGAGACACACACTCTCCAAGTTCCAGCCCAGGGACACAGAACAGTCAGGGAGCAAGTGGCTGGCACCTCCCGCTTCCCAGGGCTGCAGCCTGAGGACCCCTTCAGCCACACGCCAGCAGCGTGCAGAGGCTGGGTGGGGGCTGGGGCATGAGCCACACGGGACATACCTGGAGTCCTCTGAGGGCACACCTCCCTGGGACACAGGGAGGTCCCGGCTGAGGAGGGCCTGGCACAGGGGTGGCCTGCCTGGGGGCATCCAGCTCCTTTCCTTGCTGGCCAGGAGGTGGGGAAGTCACTTTCTCCTCTGGGAAGTGAGTGGGTGACAATGTCCCCAGAGAGCAACTGTGCAAATGATAGTGAGTCATATGGGTCAAGTGTCTGGGCGTCATGGGCGCCTGGGAAGCTGAGATGCCCTCCCAGCCTCAGCCCAGCCACACAGCACCTGGGAACTGCCACAGCCCTGGACCTCCAGCTCGGAGACCCTGCGGGAGCCACAGCAAGGGCCCCTTGTCCCTTGGTCTGCAGTGTGCCAGGGGCTGTGCCCTCAAAGAGGGTAGTAGTGCCAAGGGCCTCACAACCCTGGGTCCCACTGCCCAGAACACCATCATCTCTGACCTGGCTCATTGGAAACAGGGTCGTTTGGTGCCTGGAACCAAGGAGGCTGGTGAGCTGCCAGTGCACATGGTGGGTTCAGGGCTGCTGGCTCCAGAGATGTGACAGCCTAGCTCTGGCCATCAGAAAATGCACCAGGGGCAGAGGAAGGGCACAGTGTCCGTCGGACGCACAGATGAGCGGTGCTCAGTGCCAGCCCCAGCTGCGCCTCAGGCAGCAGCCAGCACCTGGCGTCCCTGCAGGGGTGCTGGCTGGCAGCTGGGGGTGGAGGGCAAGCCACAGCCTCCCACCCCGCAGGTGACGTGCGCCGTGCCATCTCCACACAGTCCCGCTCCCTTGGCAAGACCCGCTCCCCAACCCAGTGGGACCTCGGGTGTCCACCCATACGGTCCTGCCCCACCAGACACTGCGCCTCGCTCCCGTCCCTGAATCTGCCCCTGAGCATGTGCTTCCACTTCTCTGGGACTCAGCTGGACCCTGAACCAGGGCCACACGGCAGGGCCCCACTGCAGGGCCCTTCCCCAGGTCCTGGACAGAAACGTGCCGCACCCAGAAAACTCCATTTGCAAACAGGGACTGAGGGACCCAAAGGTTTGACTCTTTTGGCCTTAAATTCTCTGTTTATTTTTTAATTATGGTAGACACTTTGTAACATTACAATTTACCATTTCAACCATTTTAAGGGCACAGTTCAGGGACATGAACCATCGCCCCGTCCGTCTCTAGACTCATTTCTCCAGACCGAAGCTCTGTCCCCGTGAAGCACACTCCTCGCCCCCTTCCCAGCCCTGGCCCTGCTCCTGCTTCTGTCTTGGAATCCGCCTGCTCTAGGGATCACGGATGAGTGGGACTGCACGGTACTGGCCTTTTAGCCACGTGCTTGTCACTCAGACTCGTGACTTCCAGGTCCATCCACGCTGTAGCGTACATGAGGATTTAGTTCCTTTTTACGGCTGAGTGATACTCCCTTGTATGGATGGACTTCATCGGGCTCATCCATTCCAAATGCGTGAGTCTGTCTGCTGGTATCTTAAAGACTTAAGCCACTTCCACACCTGTTTCCTTGGTTTGCGTGGGGCCAGCGTGGGGCAGTGGTATCTCTGGTCTCTGAGAAGCTTCATGTGTCAGAGCACTGCCCCGCACGGCTGTCCTGAGTCACAGCCAAGTCGGGCTTCGAAGACCTAGCTGCGTGTGCTGGTGTGTGGAATGTGTCATGCCACTCAGCAGAGGAGCCAGTAGTCCAGGGAAGACCGGTGCTTGTCAGATGCGATCACACAGCCTGTCAGCTAGCACTGTGACGTTGCCACTGAGCGCCCGGGCTGAGGCAAGTTCCTCTGCCTTTGGACCCAGGAGCTGTGTGGCCTACACTGGACAGATTACCCTCTCTGTGTCCTTATTTTTATTTGCTTGTTCATTATTGATTTAGTCGAGCTGCAGATTTAAGGCAGCTCCATCCCCAGGCCTTGGGAGACCCCATCGTCTTACTCCAGGATAGCCAGTGGCTCCCAGCTTCCATCTATCTCTCCAAGCCAGGGTGCACCCAGGTGTGTTCAGTGGGACAGAGGAGAGTGGCAGGAGTATTGCACACTGGCCTGAGCAGCAATTGCTGGTGAAAGCGGCAATGTCCCCTCCAGTCCAGAGCACCTGGCCACTTTGTCACCTAGCTGCTGGCCCACCTCCCTCAAGGCCCAGCCCTGGGGGCTCCCTGCCTGGCTTCTGGGAAGCAGCCCAAGCCCATGGGGGTGGCAGGTCGGTGGGTCACGCACCCCAGACTCTCCTGGGTTATCCGAGAATGCTGCCAGCCAATGCACTGCGGCTGGAGGCGGCAGGCTTGGGCGTGATCAGGCCAGTGTCCAGGTGGAGTCTGGTCATCCTGGGCTGTCTGCATTTCCCAAGCAGACCAGTTAGCAGGGCCTGACAATTCAGGCCACCTCGCTCCTCCCAGCGTCTGCCTTGGCAGAATTTTGTTTCAAACCTTTACATTTCACAACCCGACAAATCACAGGAAAGAGCCAGAGCATCTGACGTGATTGTCTAGCAGTGTTCAGTCCCCGCTCTGCCCGAAACTCCGTCTGCAGCGACAGCTCGCCCAGCACCATGCCTGGGAAGCTGATCTCCTGCACAGTACGGAGCACGCCTGCCCTCCTCACCTCGCCGAGGATGGGGAACGGTCCCCAAAATGTCCCCCTCCGCTGGGTCACGCAGACTCTGCAAGGGGGATCCGCGCCGTGGCTGAAGGTCCAGCATCACAGGCCGCACACCCCGCAGGCTCCCAACGTGGCTTCCGGGTGAGCCCAGAAGTGTCGGCAGGTCCCTAGTCACAGGTTAGGCACGCGAAGTGACTGTGCCGCCCTTCGGACCCGCAGGACCCTGGGCCACCTCCAGGCCCAGCAGGACACGTGTTCTGGCTCCTCTCGGGGCCGTGCAGTGTGGGGAAGGCTGGGCCCCGTGCCACGGGTGGGAGTGGGAGTGTGTCCCCAGGCAGAGGCGACCAGGCTCCCGGGGCCGGGCTGCGGCAGCACTGGGGCCACAGTGGGCAGGCGTGCAGCACGACTCTCCACAAGGCCTCCAGGCAGGTGTGCAGGCACATGGGCACAGCCTCGGGACAAGAACCGGAGCTTCCGTGGCACACGCGTGTTCTCATGCCTCACGTCTCACATTTCACACACCTCACACCGCGCACACCACACACCACACATACCCCAAACAAGTACACACGCACAGCACACCTCCCACACCTCACACATACACCACACAGCGCACACTTCACATACCTCACGCCACACACACCGCATACTACACAGACCACAGACCACAAACCACACGCCACATACACCACACACACACACACACACACACACTACACCTCACACACCTCAATACACATCACACATCTCACATTTTGCACACCTCACACACCACACACGCACACCACATACAATACCACACACCACATACACCACACACACATCCCACAACTCACCATACTCACCACACACCTCACACTACATATACCCACACCACACGCATCACGTACTACACTTCATGTACCTTACCATGTATACCACACACCTCACACACTTCACACTACATACCACACACACCTCACATACCAAATACCTCACACACCACACGACATACACCTCACACACCTCATACACACCCCACACACTTCACATACCTCATACACAGCACACGTCACATAAAGACACACCATACACATCTTACTTTACACACCTCACACCACATACACACACCGTACACCACACATACCACACACATTCAGCCACACAATACACACACCTCATAAACCGCACACCATACACTTTGCACCCCACACACCTTACCCTTCACACACCACATACCACGCATGCCACATACCATGTAGTCACACCTCAAAACACACATCACACACGCCCCACATATTAGACACTATCCTACACACACTAGACATCGTGTACTCTCACCGACAACATACACACACACACCACACATCGCACACAGCATACACACACGTGCAGAATTAATGTGAGCCTGACATGGGGCCAGTGTGGCCTGGGGGCTGTGGGTTGGCAGTGCAGAGGCCGAGCCAGGCGGCCTCTCTCCCCCGGGCGGGGCCTCGGATGGCACCTGTGTCTGGGGGTGAGCAGGAGGCCGGGGCCAGGCTCAGGGACACCCAGACTCCCACGGCCATCCCAGCATGGCGAGGTGGCCCAGGTACCTGTTTTCCCCAGCATCCCCTTTCTTCTGCCCTGCACCCCTCCCACACCTGTCCCCAGTGACAGGAACAGGGTTGAGGGGTCCCTGGCTGCTGACGCTAGAGCGGCCGTGCCTGCCTCCACCATGCTGGGGTCTGGGTTCTGATTCTGCCTCTGTCCCCGAGCTGAGCCCGCCACATCCCCACACTGAGCGGGAAGCCACCCAGATAGGTGGCAGGGCGGTGGGAGGTGGCTAAACCACTGTGCAGGCCTAGAGCCAGCGGGAGCCAGTGCAAGGCCAGCGTCGGCACTAGGGACAGCCATGTCCCGGCAGGAAGACCTGCTGGTTTCTGTGCGACGTGTCAAGGAGAAAGAGGGGAGGGAGGAGGCTCTGGCTTCCTGTTTCCTTCCAAGGATGCTCACTCAGCCCGGTCTCCACCCACCCCACTTCTGCCTCCGTCTGTGCCCCAAAACCTGATGCCCTTCTCTAGCTACTCATGGCTCCTCCCCGCTCCCGCCTGCCCACACTGCCGCCACATCCTGCCACTGCCCCCGACAGCCTCTGTCCGTCACTGCTGTGGGTTGAATTGTGTCCCCTTCCTGGCCCTGTGCCTGCAAGTGTGGCTTCCTGGGAAAGTGTCTTAGTGCACGATGCCACTGAGACTCAGCCACGCTGGATTAGGGAGACTTTGATCCCACAGAACTGGCAACCCACGGGAAAGGACATTGGCGACCACAGAGACAGAGACTGAGGTGGAGAAGTGGGGTGTCTGTCACGCAGGCTCCCACCAGAAGGGGGGAGCAGGAAGGACGTGTCCGGGGCCTCCTGGAGGAACCACTCTCCCCGGGGTCCCCCAGCCGCCGGAACCCATTTGTCACAGCAGCAGCAGGAGACTCAGGCACCTGCCATGCTCGCCCCCCACACTGGCCATTTGCAGGTTGGTCCGGCTTTTGGGGGACCCTCCAAGCTGCCCTCCAGACCTCCTGCACCCCGAGGAGCCGTCCACGGCCCGCGGGGGCCCAGGCATCATGCACACTGCAGCCCTGCCCCGTGGTGACCTGTGGCCGCTTCCCCAGCCCGGTGCCCTCTCAGTGTGGACCCCGGGGGTGTGGACGCAGGTGCGCTGGTCGCCATGGTGGATCACCAGGTGCTTGATGTCGCAGGACTCAACCCACTGAGGTCTCTCTCCTGGGCTTATAGGCGGTGTCTTCTCCCTGTGTCCATGGGTGCCCAACAAGAAGACTGTTTGGGGGTCCCTCAAAGTCCCTACCAGTCCTGAGTTTATCCCCTAAGAGCCTAAACTTGACAGAGTGGTGCTGCCCAGGGATGCGGGTAAGGGAGAGGTGACGTGGTTCCCACAAGGACGGAGCAGTGAGGGATGCTGGGAGGGACACAGTCCTTAAACCCGACTACTAGGTGGGCACAACGTATCAAATGCGGACTCGAGGGTGGCATGAAACCAGCCTGAATGAAGGCATCCCTGCCCCCCAGTGCCAGCCTGTTTCTGCCTTGACCTATCGAAACCCGCACGCAGGGCTGCGCTTTGAGACACGGTGACAAGGAGGAGCGCTCTGGGCCATGTGCAGCTGCGCGCTGTGGAGGCAGGACCAAGTGGGAGGGAGCCTCGAGGAGACCATTCCAGGCCCAGCACTAGCCGGGCCGGCGAGATCCAGCCTGGGGCAGGAGAGGGGCGCACAGGGGTCCCCAGGCAGGGGCAGGGCGAGGCCGGGGTGGGGCAGGTGCGGGAGCCTCGGGCTGTCTCAGCGCATCTCTCCGCTCTGCATTTTGAATCCCCTGTGATCCATTATTCATCACGGTGGAGATGGCCTCAGAGGGGGAGTGAAGGAAACCAAGCAGAGCCACCCCAGAGGCCACACAGTGACGATGGACCCACCCTGACGGTGGGCCTCGGCCCCTCTCGTCTCCCTTCCTTCCCCGGCCAGCCCAGAGCCGAGCTGCTGTGCTCCCCAGGGCTGCCCCGGGCCCCAGAGCACCAGCAGCCCTGCGGAACAGGCCTTGTTTGAGAGTCGCTCACCGGGCGTGGGCAACAGTGAGGGAAGGCGGGCGGCCCCCGGGCCGGTGGGTTTCCTCCTCCCAGCTCTGTGCCAGCCGGTGGTGGGAGTCTCAGCAGCTGCTTGCCTTCCACTTGGCCCCGCCCCCCGTTCCGTCACCTTGCTGAGCCGCCCAGAAAGGTCACTCAGCTCGAGCCTTCATAGCTGCCAGCCAGGAGGGTCAAGAGCCCCCTATAACAGTGTTTCAGAGGAAGCGGTGAGAAAGGGCCCACACGCTGCCTTTACTCTAGTCCCCTTTCCCTGCCATTTCTCACTGAGGAGCACACATTCTCTTCAATCCTTAAAAACATGCCTTCGAGACAGGTGAATGTATTTGACCATCTCAGAGACAGTTTTCTTTCTTTTGATTTTTTTTTAGTTTTGTTTTAGTTTTTTAAGGCAAGGTCTCACTATGTAGGTCAGGCCGGCCTTGAACTCACTGTGTAGTCCAGGCTGGCCTCGAACTTGCAGTGATCCTCCTGCCTCAGCCTCCTGAGTGTCGGGATTACAGGTTTTCTTCCCATGTCCTACTCACATTAGGGTTATCTTAAACAAGGGGAAAGAGCGCTTCTATTTCAGAGTTGGAACCATGCTGAAATAGAGACAGGGTCCTATGGGGCGCGAGAGCTGAGACAGGGCAAAGGAGGGGTGTTGGTGACGGAGGCTGCTTGGAGGCTGCTTGGCGCCTCTGCTGCTCTGCAGGTGGCTGAGCACGCCCTGGAGACCAAAGGTCTTTTTTTCCTTTTTAAAGATAATGCCTGTGATGGGCCTAGTAGATAGTAACAAATGGAAATTTCTGTTATTATTTTATATTCTTTTGCAAATGCAGTGACCAGAAAAATCTCTCCTACATTGGAAAGAGAAATGAAGCCTCATAGCAAACAAAAAGCCTAATTGCCAAGTGGTTTGCGGTAACCCCTTTGAACGGGGCATTATCGCTAAGTGTCCTGAAAACAAGGGACCAAACAGAACGAACAATACGTTCACGCTTGTATGTGATTTATAATTGGAGGTGAATTGCAGAAATGTGGGAATGGGTGGCAGATGGATAGAGAGAGGGAGGGGATGGCTGGCTGGTTGGATAGATTGCTGCAATATTTTCTTTTGATCGTGGTCTTTTTTTAGCTTTTTTTTTTAAATATGAAACACTTGTAATTCTCAGGCATTGAAAAGCCAATGGAAAATAATCATCTTTTTTTTTTCTTTTAGTTTTTTAAGACACTGTCTTGCTGTGTATCCAAGCTGGCCTCGAACTCACTACTGTATAGAGTCCAGGCTGGCCTCAAACTCAGGGTGAGCCTCCTACCTCAGCCTCCCAAGTGCTGGGATTACAGGTGCACACCCTAAGAAAATCCTCTTTAACCTCTCCAAAAATGGAAAGCTTCAAATCCCCGCTGTCCAGGGTGTAGCTGTTTCTGAGGGCGAGTGTGGCAGGTTTTGACGCCAGGGATACAGCTCATTGCCCAGGACCTGGATGGAAGCCTCTGGCTGCTTTGGGGGCGGACAGAGCCCAGCAGAAGCCCACAGAAGCTTATGTAAAAGCCTAATAACTCATAAAAGCTATAAAAGATGAATCACAGCCTATGATAGGCGTAAAAAGAATCTGAATTAGTTTCTGTTCCTTGGAGCAGTGGGGAGCAAAGCCAGGAACATCGGCACCTTGAGAACCAGGCTACCGGAAAGGCAGACTGCGCCGAGGGGTGGGGCAGGAGGGTGGCAGCAGCCCTTGTCTGCAGGGAGGGCACCACACCGGGCCTGGGCCGCACAGCACTCAGCCTGCAGCCAGGGGCTCAGCCCTGTGTTGCTGGCATTCATGGGCTCTGTGGTTACACAATTTAAACCATGGGACACGAAGCCCGGGGCACTCACTGACGGTCGCTTGGGGACGGGACGGGCAGCACTGACCTGGTCCTGCCACAGGGACGCGGCTTCCTGGAGCTTCCTGCTCTATGGCCACTAATGGGGTCGGCCGAACCTTCGACCTGTCAGAGCACGGATTTTCCTTCATCCTGCGTGGCTAACCTTGTCACCTCGCCCATCCTGGGAGCGACAGGACGCCTAGTTTGGGTCTGGTTGGAGGCAGCTGATTAATACAGGAGTGAGGAGGCCGAGGAGAAGAGGCAGAGGCCAGGCATGCTCACATTATCCCAGCACTCGGGAGGCTGAGACAGGAGGCTCACCGTGAGTTTGAGGCCAGCCTGGACTACATAGTGAGTTGAAAGCCACGCTGGACTACACAACTAGACCCTGTCTCAAAACCCTGAAAATAAAAAACAAGAAGAGCAGGTGAAGCCTCTTCCGGATGGTGTCCCCAGGCTGCAGGAGCCTTTTGTCCTGGATTTACACAGGCATCCAGGGAAATGTCGTGTGTCACCGCTGTGGGTTCACAGCCCCTCTTGTTTGTGGAGGTGGCCTTTGAAGGGATGGGAGGAGGAAGACATCACAGGCTTCAGGGACCCTCCCACAATTACAGTGTCACTCCGCTGGGCACTTCTGTGTAGCCCGTCCCAGCATTCCCATGGGCAGGGTCGCATCAGCTTCAGGGATGAAGACTCAGAGTCTCAGAAAGGTTAAGAATTTCCCGGAGGTCAAGCTGGTAAAAGGAGGAGCCAGAACTGAACTCATGTCCCTGTTTCCTCCTGACCGAATCTTCTGTCCTGTATGTACCTGGAGCTGTGTGCAGTCCCAGTACCTGAGGAGGGTGATCTGGAGCTGGGGGGCAGCCCTGGGCCCACTCGGTCAGAACAGAGCTGGCTAAGAGCTTCCGTCTCAGAGGTCACTCAGTTGCTGGTGATCCCTTCCTGCAAGGCCCCCAACCTCTGTCCTCATAGCAAAAGAAGGCACTACAGCAGTCTGCCAGATTTTAGTAGCTGACTTATTTTTTCTCACAAAATTGTACATCAAATCCTAATATATAAAGCATATTAAACAGATCAGCCACACGTTTATTAATATCCACTTATTTTATAAAGTCACATTTATAGCATTCCGCAGAGAATTAACGGGTAAAAGGGCGCTCTTGCATTCTGCATTTGGAATTGGGAGTTCAGAGTGACAGCCGCTTCTATGTGTCGTGGCGACCCCAGATAGACCCCGGGAGTCCCTGCGCGCTCCGTTCTGCAGGCTGGTCAGGGCTGGGCACCCAGGCAGCAAGACGCTGGGGTCTCAAGACAGTGGGGGTGTGGGCAGCCCTGTGGGTGCCCGGGGACCGGCCCAGGAGGTGATGGTGATGTTTGGTTTTCCCAGATGGACCATGTCCTGAAGGGTTAGAAGAGCCTACCCACCAGGGGAAACCAAGTCTGGATCCCACCCTGCCCCGGGGCCACACAAGCCTACCCAGATGCCCCAGAGCCCCCCAACTCCTTATTTCCACAGAAGCCCAGGGCGCGTGGCTCTGAGGACACAGGACGGCTAGGGGTCAGACAACCCTGACACTGGAGTCAGCCCTGGTGGGTCCCGCCCCCACTGCAGCCCCCATTCAATGCGACCCTCCCAGGAAAGCCCGGGTGGGGCCGCCCCGCTCCCATCTCCCCTCCTGCTGGGGGGCTTCGAGCTGTCTTTGTAAAGTGCTCGGTCCCCAGTGCTGGACTTTGGAACTGTCCCCTCCTGGGCCCCTGGGAGACCCTGCTGTACCCCCAACCCCTGCGACCTCCCTTTTCTTTGATTTTTCTGTGTTGCCACACCAGCCCCACCCCCCACTGTATGCTATTTCAATTCCAATTTCCACCCTCTGGGTAACTGTCGTGTAATTTTACTTGGCTGTGTGCCAGAGAGCATTCTTTCCGAATAAAAAAGGCAAAGACCTCTCTTCTCTCCCAAGGGTTTTATGGAAACGCAGCGCCCTGCTCCTCAGCAGCTGTGGATCAATCTCTAACCTCAGTTTCCGGAGCCGGATGTCTTCCTCGCTTATAGAAGGAAAATATTTGTTGTGGAAAATTTTAAAAGGGTAGAATCATGTCAAGAAGGAAGGAAAATAATCTATTATGCCCCTGCCCAGTGGAAGCCACTGCTGCAGTGTGAGGGCCCAGCTGGCCGGTGTCTCTTGTGCAAGGGCGTGCACATGAGCGTGTGTGTGCACACGCGCGGCTTTCTTTTGCGCACTTTTGTCACTCGGCGTTACACCAGTAGCCCTGAGTAGTCGTCAGAAGCATGGCCATAGCGCCTGGGTGGCGTGTGTGCTGGAGACACCATCATCTGGGGCTGCCGGGCTCCATTCTGCTCCTCTCTGGTGGGCGACACAGGGGACCGGCCCTCGCCCTGCGTCTTTGCTTGTGAAGTGGCAATACAGGGCGGTGTCTGGGAGTGAACCTGGGAGCTGCCTGAAAATCAGATGGGCTGAGTCATTGGCGGTGGCAGACGGCGCCTGGCACTTAGTAAACGCCTTTATCGTATGTTTACTGCTGATGTTTCCCGAAGAGCAGGTTCTGGAACTGGAATTTGGGGCCAGCGGGCACCCACATAGCCAAAATGTTCCCCAAGGGGGCCGAGGAGACCCACGTCCCTCTGACGGCTTCCACCCCGGGGTCCCTGCCATCACACAATTTCACAGGCGCACTTGGGGACCGCGATGGTGTCACACACGGCCGTAAGCACGAACTCAGAGCAAACGGGCTGTCCTTTACCCAGGGCCCCAGTGGTGGCATCTTCAAGGGTGTGACACAGTATGGCCTCCTGGGTACTGTGGACAGCCCCCACAGTGGGCTCAACCCCTGTCATCCTCGTCCTTGTTTGGTCCTGCACTTGTCGTCACCTGCACTGGCTTCCATGGCCCCCGCTGTCGCCAGAATGTCCCATCGCCAGCATCCTTTTGCTGGCTGTGCCTGCCACCCTTCTGCTCCCAGCCCAACCCATTCCCACCTGGCTCCTGGCTGACAGTGACCTTCTGTCTGTCTCCAGAATTCTGTCATGCCAAGAACATTACATGCAATCTGGGCACAGTGGCACACTCTTATAATCCCAGCACTCAGGAGACTGAGGCAGGAGAATCATTGCCAGTTTACGGCCAGCCTGGGCTACATGGTGAGTTCAAGACCAGCCTAAACTACGTATCAAGACCCTGTCTCAAAAAACAAAAACCAAAAGAATATTACGTGTCTCCTCTTGGGACTGACTTCTCTCACCATTCCCTCGAGGTGTGTCCTGCACACATGTGACCAGTCAGTGCCCCCCCACGCCACACAGTGCTGGGGCGTGGGGGTGGCAGTATGTCTGACAATCCCTTGCGGAGGGCCCCGGGGTGCGTCCCTTTTCCCTGATTGCCCATTTCATTTCCCTGGTATTTGCCGTCAGTGTCTTGGAGGCCAAGGTGGTCATTTCTGAGTTCAGTGTCCCTTAGTTTGGTCAGGCAGACGATTTCTCTTGTGTGATTTATCGTCAAACTACACGAGCCAATAAAAGCAGGGTGAGGGGTGATGCTGAAATATACCAGTCTCAAGATGATGAACGAAATATTCTGGTCTCTGGGGCAGAGATCAGCAGTCACTGGCAACGTAGGAGTCAGGAAGGGACCACAGCGACGCACGGCATCCTGCGCCCATGGGGACTGATCCCACTCTTCTCTCGTCACTTGTGGGGCTCAGCGTCATGGTCCCCACACCCTGGGCCGCTCGTCCTCCCTGGAGGGAGAGATGGCAGGCTGCAATGAGTGGAACAGTCCTAGAGATCATTACTCCAAGTTGAAAGACGCTCTGTGAAAATTGTTGCTAAGGCAATTGAACAAAAAAAAAATTTACAGTCAAGGTAAGCGGTAACAGCAAGACAATGAACATAATTGCGTGTTTTACAGCCGTCAGCCCCTGAGCATGATTTCCCTGACACAGATACGTTTTTAACGATTTTGAAAGGTAGCACAGATGTTTGCAGTGGTTTTGACAGGAAACTAATGTCACCTGGTCCTCCCACCGCACAGGATGGTCTCACTGGAAAAGAGCTTGCGGAGAGAAGTCCCGGCCTCCGCTGCCCCTGGAGGCCAGCCGGGGCTGGGCTGGCTGGGTTTGGTTCCGAAGTCAACCCAAACCTCAATTGCTATTCGGTTACAGTATTTGTCCAGCCTTGGAGCGCTTCCTAACGTCGATCTGCAAATGCCCTGTAGGAAGCCCACAGTTCCTGGTGGTCGCGGCTGTGTGCCAATCCAAACCAGAACCTGACAGACGGGCAAGAAATGTTCACGGCAGCGGCGGGGAAGGGCCTCGAGTAGATGTCAAAAAGCAGCTGGGTCCGCCCACCCCAAGTGGATTCACGGAAGCCTCCTACGGCGAGGGGCGTGGCCACCCCTGTGCCGTGGTCGGCAGACCTTCTCCCCAGCCCCCAGTTGTCCAGGAGAGGGAATCGCGTCCACAGTGGTCACTGCCAGCCGTGCTTGGGACGCAGTCAGCCCAGAATGGCGAGGGGAAATGGGACAGAGGCGATGAGAGGTCATCTTATAGCTGAAGCCCAAATCCGAAGACCAGATGCACACTTCCCCGTGTGCCCACCTGGGACCTGTCTTGCCAGGCAAACCTCATCCACGGCCCCCTGGTCATACCTTCCTTAGGACAGATGGTGGAAATGGGAGCCAGCTCGTGAATTCCTACGTGACCGTTAAGTGGTGTATGCAAGGGACAAATGTCTTTAAACATATGCTCCACATTTCAGAACTGAGCTAAGGCAGAAACAGAACAGGACCCCCAAAGTGCAGCCAGTGTCAAGACTCAGCTCTGCCGCCGGAAGTAGATGGAAGTGGCAGCGAGGGCCACCGTGGGCAAGGCAGCGGGCGGAGTGCAGGGCCTGCGAGGACGGGGGCTGGAAGTAGGGGCTCAAGGTGCCGGCGCTGGGGGGTGGCTGGGGCGGCACCTTCCACCCGCCTCTTCTGGTGCCAGTGGCCTCCTCAAAACTGAGTCTGTCACCGTGCCACCAGCTGCCCACCTAGTGGGACCTGCAGCTGGACAGGAGGCTGTGCCAGAGGAACCTTGCTGGACCAGGCCTTCTGAATTCCAGGACAGAGGCTCCTCGGGCTTCACACTGCCCCTTTCATGCCCCTAAAAGCACAGAGCGGTGCTGCACAGAAGCCAGTGTCACCCGTGACCTTCGAGACCCAGGGCAGGAGGACATTCAGCCCTGAGCCCTGGTGTCTCGCCAGGTCCCCTTCGTATAGGGAAGAGCCTCTGGCACAGGTCTCTGCAGATGGGGCTGCGTGGCACCTGTGTCCCTCGTTTCCCACTTGTCTGGGTCACAGAGCATCCAATAGACTCGTGCGCTGCAGGACCCCCCGACGCCTGTCACTCCCTGTCTCCTCCATGGCATCCTTCCAGACCCTGGCTGCTATTGGCTCAGAAATCACAGCCCATTTGTAGATAGGAGGCTGGCGGGAAGCCTTTCCCAGGAACTTGGAAACCTTTTATTCCTACTTCAGGTTCACAAGGAGACCATAAAGCCCTGCCCCCCGCAGTGAGAGTTCAGCCAGGATCGCACCTCCCTTCTCCAAACCTCTGTGGGGAACCCGGTTTCTAGGGCAGCCCGGAGCTCACACGGCTTGTGGCTTGGACACAGGGCTTTGTGCACCCCCCTGCTCAGCCTTGAAGGGGAGTGTGCGGAGGGAAAGGGACCCAGACCACTCAGCACGTCGAATTGCATCCTCGGAAGAAATCCCTGGACTCAGGGTCGAAGTCTCCAGCTTTTGCATCCACTCTGTCCTGGCCCTGGCACAGGCCATCTGGACGTGTGCGGCCGTCCGTCTCACCTCTGCTCCAGCTTCCCACCCTGTTCCTTCTCAGCTCACAGCCGACGTGTGTGCAGGTCCGGACAGGAGCTTCCCAGTGCTGGTTCAGGAGGCCGCAGTGTGGGGAGGAGGCTCAGGGGGCCCCTCGTGAGAGCAAGGGTGCCGCTGGCCGACAGCCTTCCCTCTTCCTCTGTTCCTCCTCCCTCCCAGCCCAAAAACCAGCCCGGGCCAGGGGACAACCTGACCAGAGCCCTGGTCCCCTTTGCCCTCTTGTGTACTTGACAAGGGCCACCCAGGTCCAGGAAGTCCCTTCACACCCCGGGCCCAGCCACGGCAGCGCTCCTGCTCTTCCTCCTCTTCTTCCCCGCCCCCACCCAATGTGCTCCTGTCACTCGGGGGCCTCTCGCACCCTTCCAAACCTCAAGGGCAGCTCCCCCCAAGAAGCAGCAGCAACACAGCCGACGCTCATTCCTTGTCCCGGGCTGTGGAATTCCCACAGTTGTCCACTGGGGATTCCTACCAAAATAAAGCTGCTGCAAACAGTGTGGCAAAGAGTTCTTCTGGGGGCATCTGACAATTCGGAGACCACTGGAGACTTGTGTCAGTCTCACTGTGTTTTAGAGCCGACCGGGTCTGTGAGACTCGAGGGCAGTGGGAGTGGCGTCGGCTGAGTTTTTTATTCAGCCAGCTGGGCAGGGGGTCTGACTTGTCATCAGTTTGTTGTGCTTTGTTTTTTGAGACAGGGTCTTACTTTGCAGTCCAGGCTGCAAAAACTGTGTAGCCCGGGCTGGCCTCAAATTCAAGGGATCCTCTTGCCTCAGCCACCCAGTGCTGGGATTACAGGTGTGTGCTATCACACCCAGCCAAAAAAATTTTGGTGTTTTGTATTTCTAGATAAAAAAGAAAGAAATTACAAAATTATTCTACAGGAAGACAGACCTGTGCCCTCCTGATAGGGCTGCCTGGGTCCTCCGTGCTCCTGAGCTGTGGCAGCGCTCTCCTTACCCCCTTGCTGATGAGGGAACTGGTGAGCTGTTACGG
Organism: Hystrix cristata; assembly: GCA_004026905.1. Lineage (NCBI taxonomy): Eukaryota > Metazoa > Chordata > Mammalia > Rodentia > Hystricidae > Hystrix > Hystrix cristata. The sequence continues at coordinate 19,607 of PVJO010011052.1, forward strand.
CCCCTTCAAGGAGAAATCAGGTTATGTCCTGTTCAGGGAGAAATCAGAGAACCATTTATTTGTGCAGTGTGATCAAATACCGCGCATGTTTGAATTTTTAAAAAATCTGTTAAAGGAAAAGACACACTGTCATTAACCTGCCTCAAAATCCCCCCTCACTTCAAGCACATCCCTTCCTCCTGGCCACTTCCTGCAGCAGCTCTGGAGTCCTCTTTTCTTAGTGTCCTTAGTTGCACCGTCCTGGCTGCCTTGATGTCCTAAATGGGCTCAAAACATTTCCCTTTCATGGTCATTTTGACTTTGAAAAAGAGCTGGAAGTTGCACGGTGTCAGATCTGGTGAATAAGGTGGATGAGGATGCAGCATCATTTTTTATGGGCTGCCTTTCCATTGGATGGCATTTGGCAGCAGCATTCACCGTATTTTTGACCACACCTCATAAAGTTCCAGAGCTGCTTCAAAAGTGGCAAGAATGATGGGGTAATTGTGTTCAAAGTGAGGGAGTGGATTTTGAGGGGAATTCGTGGCAATGAGTTACTCCAGTTTTTCTGGAGGAGGTGCTGGGGATCGAACTCAGGGCCTTGTGCTTGCTAGACAAGTGTTGTATTACTTGAGCTAAATCCTCAACCTCTGCAGTATTTTTTTAAATATTCACCGTGTATTTCAGTTACACTGGGTATACGGAGTATGGCAGTGTCCAAATGGATTTACCAATGGAGTCGGAATCATTTTCCATTGCAGGCACTCAAGACAATCTTTCTTGCTTACTCCATTCCTTAACCTTCCAGCATTTTGTCAAAAATAAATTTAAAGACAGATGATTCTTGATCACAGATGAGGCTGTATCTCGCTGAGTGTGACTACTTGGTCGTTTGTGTTGGGCATCAAGAGTCTGGGTACCATATGACCATTTTGAGTTTGCTGGAAGATTTCACAATTAGACTTTTAAAAGCCTCCATTATTTGCTACTCTCAGGCTAGGAAGCCAAACACACACCAAAAAAAAAACAACCCTTTCTCCTCCGTATTTTCCCTGTGGCCTTTGTAAGTTTGGGTGACCTCCTCTCTTCACAAAGTCCCCACAGTATTCAAAGCTTCTGGCCTGCCAAAAAGTGTGGCCTTTCTTCACATGTGGCTGCTGGAACCCCACCACCAGCACCTCAGGGACTCTGTGAGTTCTACCCTGTAGAGTGAGCCCAGCGCCAGGCCCCTTGAGCGTCTGCTCCCCCGAGCAGATGAGCGCGAAGCGTGTCAGGCGCAGCCTGGCTGCAGGAGGCTCCCGGTTTCTCCCTGCACGTTGGAGGGCAGGTGCCTGCAGAACCCTTGTGGAAACCCCGTTGCCATGGAAAGTGGACGACCGTTACACGAGTTCCTGGAGCTCGGGAAGAGGGAGAGCCGACCGTGAAAACCAGATGTCATTTTAAAATGCTTCTCTTCAGTTCGTAAAAACGTACCAGGCTGGTCAGGGATACGGGTTGCTCAGAAAGAAGGAGCAGGGGCTTTCTCGAAGGCCCAAGGAGGTCAGCCAGGCTGGAGAGAGCACCGGGGCCCGTGTCCCCACCGGGTGCTCGGAGACGACTCGTGGGGCAGAGCTGGCTTTCTCATGATGCCTCTGTTTCTCAGCAACAAAGAGTTATGGAAATTCTGAGCAGCCCTCGGGATTGGGGAGCTGCGTGTCAAAAGCTGTCTGGGGCTTGTTTCTGGTGGGGGGGATTGGGGTGCCCAGTGCACCCCTTTTCTGATCTGCTTCGTCTGACTCACAGAACTCTGGCCCCTGAGGTGGAACCCACAGCCAGTTTCAGAGCTGAGCTGGGCTGTCTGGAGATGCCAGCTGCCCTTCGTTTCGGCCCATTTTAAAGACCATAAAGTCAAGGCATAAAGAAGTCTCAGCTTGCCCAGAGTCACAGAGGCAGGCAGCAGAGTCAGGGATCCCCCACCGAGCGGCCCAGCTCCCATGCTCAGACCTGCTGCTGCAGCTGCAGAGCCCAGGCTGGGTGCTGGTGCCCGCCCACCATCTTTCCCCCTACCCCATCGAGGTCACACAGATGAGACTGTCCTTGGCTCCCTCACCTCTTCCAGGTGCTGCCGGTCTCTGCCTCCTGCAGGTGCCCCAAGAGGTCCCGAGTTGGTGCCAGTCCTGTCATGGGACCGGAGGGAATGGGACTTCGTGTGGCTCAAGGCTGGGACAGCCCCTGCCTTCATGGCGCTTTTTGTGCACATACTGGGGGGCCCTTTAAAAAGGAACCGATGGCTGAGGCTGAACAGGGCCCCCTCTTGGCTTGGAGAGGCCCCTGGAAATACATGGTCGAGCTGCTGCTCCTAATCCAGAGAGCCTGAGAAAATAATGTGCAGATTCCTGGGACCCTGCCCAGGCCCACTGCACGAGGATCCCTGAGCTGGCGTGCAGAAATCAGCACCCCAGACCACTTCGGGGCAGCCCCCCCTTCTTGCAGAAGAGAGCTCAGAGCACGAGCCTTCCGCCTCCCTGCCGGGGGACTTGAGGTCTCACCACTCACAATTTTGAACTTACAAATTGTTTATTCCTGGGGTTTCCTACTTTATACTTTTGGACCCTGGTTGACCGGGGGGTGAAACTGTGGATAAGGGAGTCACGACAGGGACCCCTTGGGCAGGAGATGCCCACGTGAACCCGGGTTTCCCTCCCGTCACAGCCGCACCGGTCACAAGGTGGCGTGACACTGTGACGCAAGTGGTGCCGGGCTGTTTCATTGTCATTTTGACCCCTTCGGTTGAATAATTCAACTTCACTCTCCAAACACTAAGCCAACTTTTTTTTTTTAATTAGCAAACTTAAAATTTCCTTCTTTGCGTAATGGTCCCATCAGATAATTGGAGACTGCAATGCGACATCGCTCAGACTCACCGTTGGTAATTTCGCGCCACCTGTCAGCAAGGTCATCCACAGGTGTGCGGGTGATCGCTTTATCTTTCATGACCCTGTTCCCTGGACAAAGAATGGAGTTTTTCACAGCCGAGCTAAATGAAAAGATGTACGTGTGGACCCCGGTGCCTGCAATTATGGTTTTGCTTCGTGAACTAAACCTTCAGGTCAGATGTGGGAAGAAGCGCATGGAATCCGACATCGCCGTGGAAACCAGCCGCCCCTCGCGCTCCTCACCACCTGTGGCCTCTCTGTTTTGTAGGTGGTTTTCAGCAAGTACTGCAACTCCAGTGACATCATGGACCTGTTCTGCATCGCCACGGGCCTGCCGCGGTGAGTGCCACCAGCCGGGCTCTCAGAGGACACCGGGCAGGGCGGGGTGCGGGGCGGGGTGAGGCGTGGGGCCCGGGCTTTCCAGTCAGTGAGCCGGGCCCTGGGGCTCGGCCGCCGGGGTCCAGCTGAATTCCGAGTCAGGGTTTCCTCCTCGCTAGTGCGTTAGGTTTGGAGAAAGGAAGACAATGTGTTTGGGTTCAGCCCAGGTCACAGTCCAGTGAAAGTGCACTGAAAATGCTGTATACAGTGCTCTCAGGCTGCGTGCCGCGGGTTTGTGTGAAAAGGTGAGTTCGGTTTAGACTCGGGAGCCTTCTCCAGGATATCTCATCACGTGTGCGTGGGCGTCCCAAATGTGAGAAAGTCTGCAGCCTGAAACCCCGCGGCCTGGAGCTTTTGGAGAAGGGTCCCCAACCTGCGTTAGTGCTCTGACTCCGAGACCATGAAGGGTGAGCGGGAGTAGAGTGGGAATTAGCTCTACAGTGAGGACGGGGGTCCAGGGTGAGGGTCAGGGAAGGGGCGGTGGAAGTTTCTCCGGGCAGGTAAGGAAAGGGGGCTCGGATGAAGCCGCAACCCGGAATCATAGCAAGTGGCAATTCATGCGGCAAATTCCTACAGTTTGGGGCGTCCTGTACAATGCCCGGTGCCACAAAATACGAACAGATTGTTCTTTATAACCACTCTGGGGTGCAGGTTTCACCTGCATTGCGCAAATTTTGAAAATTCACAGCTGGAGGGGCTGGAGATGTAGCTCAGTGGTAGAGCGCTTGCCTAGCAAACACCAGGCCCTGAGTTCGATCCCCAGCACCCCCACAAAATCACAGCTGAAGATGAGAGATCTTTAGTAACTGGTCAAGGTAACACAGCTCGGAAGAGGCCCGGAGGATGAGAGGTGGGAAGAAGACTCACCCACCCATTTAAACCTTCCGTCGCGGGCCATCCGTTCCGGTTTGGATGGGCTCCCCGGGACCCGGGGCAGAAAGGCAAGCTGCAGAGTCATCGTCTGCTGAGCTCAGTGCTGGTTTCTGTCATGCCTCGATTTTGTTCAATCTTCCAACTCATTAAATTAGACTTGCTCCAATTCTCGTGTTAAATTAGTTAAAATCCCACTGGCTCTTAGGCACTCAGCTAACTGGGGCCACTTAACTTTATTAGCAAGTGGAAAGTCAGTGTCCAGAGCACAACTGGAGGCCACTCCTGCCTTGGTCCCTGCATAGACACTGGTCCCCAGCGTTTGAGCCCTGGTTCTTTCAGGGCTCCGGACTTGTGTGAGCCCGCATGCGAGTGTGCACACTGGGGGACTTGCTGATGTAAGCGTGTCTTTCAGGAACACAACTATCTCCCTCCTGACCACCGACGATGCCATGGTTTCCATCGACCCCACCATGCCTGCAAATTCAGAACGGTAAGAGGCCAGGCCTTCTCGAGCTGTATCTGACACCTCTACATCACATAGGAGGGCTCCGAGTTGGTTTTTAAATGTGTCGCTGCAGGGAAGTCTGCGTTAGAAGTAGAGATGGTGGCACATGCCTGTAATCCCAGCATTCAGGAGGCTGAGGCAGGAGGGTTGCTGCAAGTATGAAGCCAGCCTGGGCTACATAGTGACTTCTTGGCCAGCCTGAACTACATAGCAAGACCCTGTCTCAGAATGTATATAAATAAATAATAAAAGCAGCGCTAACGGGAGGGTGAGAGTGAGTAGGAAGGAGGCAGAATTTCCTGGTTCCTTTGTACCAATCCACATTCTCTTCTCAACAGAAGCCCTGTGAGAAGGCAGTGGGGAAACTGAGTCACGGAGGCACACAAGCAGTAGTGCTAGGCCCTGGAACCTTGGCATTAACCTCAGGAGGGGCTGCAGGTGATCCCTGACCAGAGCCACATGGAGCCCGACGCAGGACATTCTGGGCACAGAGTGGGAGGGAGGGGGACACAGATGGAGCCAGAACAGGGCAGTGGGGGAAGCCAAGGAGGCCTTCACAGAAGTGTGCAGAGTGGGGAGGCTGCTGTGGCCCCACACATCACTGCTGGGTGGCCCGGAGGGCCCCCAGCCATCTGTGGGTGACACCTGCGGTAAGCGAGGCAGCATTCTGGTGTGCGCCCCAGAGGAGGGGAGCTTGGGCCTGCTCCAGGTCCTCTGCTCCTCCCCATCCGCCCCCAAAGGCTCAGTGGAGGTCACAGGGCTGCCGTCGAGCCAGTCATTCGGGTATCCTGCCCAGTGGACCTCCGCCCGCTCTCAGCCCAGGCAGACCCGCGCATGGCTGCTCAGTGGCCACAATGGGGAGTCCGGGCTCCACTGAAGGGCTGGGCTCGGGCCTCAACTGGGCACCCAGGGCTCCGCCAGCCTGGGCACAGGGGCTCCTTCTTCCTCCTGCCCCTAGAAGCCTGCGATCCTGATCAGTAGGGTCCCAGTGGACGAGGTCAGTGTGGGCCTGGTCAGCGAGGCCCCCAGTGGTCACAGCCAGCACTGTCCATGTCACCTTGAAGCCTCAGCCCGCCTGCTCCCCAACGGGTCGCGCCCCCTCTTGCCCTGATTCACAGCTCCCAGACTCTCAGCGCCGCACTGCTAAGTGGCTCCCCAGACTCCAGCGAGAGCCGCCTGACCCGGATCCCCTCGAGAGCGAGGCCACCGAGTAACCCCTCCCTGACACCCCCAGGACTCCCAGCCAGGGCGCAGTTGAGCCTTCCCTGCTGCATGGCCTGTGACCGCTCCAGCCTGATACTCTTTTAACAACCTGACCAGGTGCCCCCTTAACGAGAAGAGTGTGAGATCCACCAGACAGAAGCCCTTGAGCCCAGATGTCGGGAACAAGCGCTGTCCTGGGGGGGTCCCGGGGGACACTGAGCAGCATCTGGTTGCACTTCTGGTTGTCATAACAGGGAACCAGGGTGCTCCCGGCGCCTGGAGACTGGGGTGCTCCACAGACACTCACCCAGGGTCTGTCTGCTGAATGTCCGTCCCCAGGCTGTGTTCTTAGCCACCCGAGACCGGGAACCCTCAGTGTCACCTGCAGCAATCGCTGCTCACAGCGTGGTATGTGAATCCCCACATTCCCCAGTTTCCTTCTCCAGACACGAGCTCCTGTCTGTGAGATGCACCTTGCGGGTTGTGCCCCGTGATGGGCAGCGTCAGCTCTGTGCATTTCGTCTTCCTCTTATGTTGGCAGTACTGGAGATTGAACACAGGCGCTTCCCACTGAGCCACATTCCCAGCCCTTTTCTAGTTTTTATTTTGACAGGGTCTTGATGAATCCCCCAGGCTGGGCTTGAACTTTTGCCTCCTGCCTCAGCCTCCCAGAGTGCTGGGATTACAGGCATGTGCCATTATGCCCAGTTCGCCTTTGTCCTTTAACAGCTGAATGAGCACCCGAAAACCTCTGAGGTGGCAGGAAGTGTGTACGCGGCAGCTTCAGCAACAGACATTTGTCTTGCCAGGTCTGGGGGCTGGAGGTCAAGGCAAGGGTGCCCCATGGCCAGTTCCGAGGCCTCTTCCTGGCCGCAGAGCCACCTTCACACGTGGCATGGATGGACTGAGGTCTGGTCCCGTGTCACCTGTGAGGACAGTTCTATCCCGGAGGGCCCCGCCTTCTCCAAACCCCTTCACCTCCCAAAGCCCCACCTCCTGGTCCTGATGGTGCGGCATGGTGACCACATCCCCGTCTCACGGGAAGAGGCGAGTGTCCCCATGCTGAGCTGTGGGGCGACTGCGCCCCCCCCCCAGTAAGAGCACGGCCCACTGGACGTGACCGTGGCGCGTCAGGGCCTGGGGAGAGGAGCACGGTGTTCCGGTCCGCTGCTCTGTCACCAGCACCTGCTGACTGCGCGTGCTCGGTGAACGTGGGACGCATGGATGACTGAGCGAGGGACCGGAACAGGGCAGGTGCTCCATCCTGGTTCTGGGTTGCTAAGGCCTTCTGCTGACGTGAGAGCCTACGTGGTCTGGATTCGCATCTCCGCTGTGCGATTGCTCATGCAGGCGGCGGCAGTCCCTTCCCACCGGCAGTCCCCAGCACTGTCTCCCTGTGCCCGCCGCACCCGCGGCCGGCCCTGACTTCTGCCGAGCCTCGGGCCTTGCGGGAGCCTCTCCCCAGAGTTACTTTTCAGTCCCTCCTGGCGTTGCCAGCCCCCGTCCTTTGTGCGGTTCCCATTGACTTCAGAGTCCTGTGCCAGCCTGTCCCCATATCTCTGACAGTACAGTGTCATCTGCCGTATGCACTGCCACGTCCTCTGCCTGGCGACGCCACCAGGCGTCTTGACCGGCCATCGGCTCACCTTGCCCTGTCCGCCCGAGGTCACAGTCGTCCTGAGCCTGGACCAAGCCACCTGCGTGGCAGGCGCTGGGGTGGACTTGGGCAGCCAGGTCAGAATCCGCAGGGCCGGATTTGAGGGACAGGACGCCCGTGACAAAGTCGGTGTCAGGTGACAAGTGTGCACATTATAGAGGAAGCTCACTGCTCGGATGACATCGTTGGAACATTTAGAACTCATCAGAGGACTCTTAGAACAGCCTGAGAAAGTCATTTTTTTAAAGGAAGAAGAAAGCTGGGCATAGTGGTAGAGCACATGCTTGGCGTGTCCCAGGCCCCAGCACCATGGGAGCCCCAACCCCCGGAACCCCCATTCTCCAGGAGCTTTTCTCTTGCGGCAGGCGCGCAGCCAGGCGTGTGGCCTCTCACGCGGCGCCCTCTTCTCTCTTGCAGCACGCCCTACAAAGTGAGACCCGTGGCCGTCAAGCACCTGTCTGGTAAGGCCTCCCGCCAGCGGCGTTCACGTTAGAGGCGAAAGCGAGCGCGAGCCTGTGGCAGGACGGGATGCCTCGCAGCATCTGCTGTCTCGTCCGCCCACCCCGACCCTCTGCCAGGCGACACTGTCTCCCACCCGCAGGGTCCTCAGGCCCTCGGCCCCAGTCGCATTACTCTGTTAGAATCCCATTTCTTTCTGAATTTTGAATCGCTTCTGTTTAGGTGCAACTGGTGCGTGGTAACATGCTCCCGACGGGGAAGTGTGTATTTTTGTGTTTTGGAAAATGTGCGCACCCACCAAACGAAGATGCAGCGCATGACCCCACTTGCCAAGTCCACCTGAAAGAGCGTGCTGTAGTGTGGGGGGTGCCGGTGCGTGTTTCCCGTTTGTGTGTGGATGGACTCGTGAGCTGTTGGCAGTTGGGAGCTTTTATGAATAAAGCAGCCAGGAACATTGAAGGTATCTACCCATTTGACTTGGCTAGATACTTAAGAGTGAGTCATGTGGTTATGAATATGCTTGACGCCTCTTTGGCTTTGTTTTTTGAGAGAGGATCTTGCCATGTAGCCCAGCCCGACCTGGAACGCGCAGCGATCTCCCTGCCTCAGCCTCCCGAGTGCATATGTGCTTACCTTTATCAAACGTGGCTGGCGGTTCATTCCAGAGTGGCCCCAGCGGTGCTGGGGTTGGGACCCTGCTCACCCACGCAGCTGGCATCAGCCTTTTCGTGTCCTCCGTCCTGATGGGCGTGTGGTGGCCTGAGCTGGGGTTTTCATGTGTGTTTTCCCCAGTGACTCCCGGCCGGGAGTATTTCCAGCATTTACTGCCCTTCATCAGTCTCCTTTGCGCGGCGTCCGTTCAGATCTCTGGGGAGACATCGCCGCTTTCTTCCCGAGCCGCGTGTGTGCCGGGGAGCCACGCCCTTTGTCGGATCGGGTCATAAACACTTTCCCTGCCCCACACACTTCCCTTTCATTTTCTGATTAGCAGCCTTCAGTGACCCTAGCTGTGGCATTTTGATTAGGCCAGGCCCAGTTCATGGATTTTGTTCTTTAATAACATGTTTTTGCTCCACTATCGAAGAAATCTGAGCTTATCCTATGATTGCAAAACCTTCTCCTGCATTTTCCTCTAGTCCCTGCAGCTGTAGCTTGTACATTCTGGTTATTTATTTATGCATATTTATTGCAAGGTGCTGCCCACACCCTGGCTGTGCGAGCAGTTTCTTGTTAATTTTTGTGTATGATATGAGACAAAACTTTAGGTTTATTTTTCTTTGTTAAATTTAATTTAAATTTTGGGGGGATTTTAAAACACCCATAGAGAGACACATGGTATGTGTGGCAGTGGACCTCAGTTTCCCCTCTATAGAGTGACAGTGTTCCTTTAATTAATTAATTATCTTTTTGCGGTACTGGATTGTACCCCAGGCCTTTGCACTGAACTACCTCCCCTGCCCTTTTATTTTTAATTTTTTATCTTGAGACACATCTTGCTAAGTCACTAAGTTGCCCAGGGTGGACCCAGAACTTGCAATCCTCCTGCTTCGGCTTCCCAGAGTGCTAGGATTACCAGCGTGCGCCACCACACCCCGTTAGTAGTTGCTTTCACTTGTTTTCTGCTTGAGTTGCTCTTTATGAAACATCTAAATTCAATTTTTTTGACAGTAGATGGTAGAATAAAATATGGGTTTTTAGCTTTTTCTAGTATAAAAATACTTTTCAATATAAAAAGTTTATCAAGCCCTTGTATATATTTTTTTTAGGTTACTAGTGACGAAACCCCACATTTTATTTGGATTTCACCAAGGTTTCGCCCAGCGCCCTTCCTCTGCCCCAAATCCGCCCACAGCGCCCCGATTCCCTTCTGGGTTTCCGTCCTCAGGGAGGCGGGCCCGTGTATCGGACCCCGTGTCTGGTCTTACCCTGAGAGTCTCCCGCTGGGCTTGCCCGGGCCTCCCTCACGGTCGGCCTGGGGTGCGAGTTTGGGAAGGAATTGGGGGCGTGATGGCCCTGTGGTGTCACGGCTGCCCCACTGCAGGGCCACAGCGCGTCCCTGTTGTCACGCTTGCTGGGGAGGAAGCCACCGCGTCCAGCCAGCCGGGCAGAGGAGAAAGGGCTGAGCTCCTTTGCTCTGTCGCACGGCGCTGTGCTCAATCCAGCACCGCTACTGGAAAGCACAGCCCTCTCCCCGGAGTCCCGGGCACGTTTGTCCGCACTCAGCTGACCACACGTGTGAGTCTTTCCGGCCTCAGAGTCCTGTTCCCTTAATGCACACATCCGTCCTGAGACCCAGCGCACGCTGTCTTGATGGTTGTAGACTGACGGCAGATCTTGAAAACAAGTAGTATCAGTCTCTCGTTTATTTCATCTTTCTCAAAGATGTTCCTGCTTTTATTTTCAACTACATTTTTGGCCCGGTCTGTCCATTGCTACCAAGGGAGGCGGCTCTGCAAGGGTTTTGATAAAAATCCCTTCAAATATACAGAACAATTTGGGAGAATTCACATTTTAATAATGTTGGAGTCTTCTGCATCGTGATAGGATGTAACTGCCTATATCTGGGCTTCCTTTAGTGTCTTTCAATAATGTATTTTAGTTGTCAGTGTGAAGTTCTTGGATATACACAGTATTGATAAATTCAATGCTAGCTATTTCCTTTTTAATGCTATTAATGTTTCTTTAAAAATTCAAAAGGTGGGAGGATGGCTCAGTGATAGACGACTTGCTTAGTGTGCATGAGGACCTGGGCCGGATCCCTGGCGCCACACACACACACACACACACACACACACACACACACTCCCAATTTCAGTTTCCGGTGTCTTTAAGTTTATAAAAATACAGTTGGCTTTTGTGTACTGACCTTATTAGACTCACCTAGTACATCTGCTACCTTTGTACAGATTTCCTATAATTCTATAGGCAATTTTCCACATCTGCAAATAGAGAATTGCTTCTTCCATTCAGTCTGGATGCCTTTTGTACCTTTCGGCTCTGTCAAGGGATCCAGCCCAGGAAGAGCACAGGTTGAAGGCGGGACTCTCAGGGCTGTGTGTGAACACGGTCGCCGTCGGGTTGGGCGTTAGCTGCAGCTTTTTCTGTAGTGGCCCTTTATCAAGTCGAGGGGTTTCGTTTGTTTTTTCTGTTCGTGAGAGCCGTAATCGTAAGTTGCGACTGAATTTCGTGAATGCTTTTCTGCCCCCTTGAGATGATCCTGTCTTTTCTCCTTTGTTCTGTTTATAGTTAATTTCACCAGTTGATTTTAAAAACACTAACCTCTCATCCCTGGTATCGACCCCCTGAGCCACGGCATATCCTGTTTGTTGTTTCAGATTCAGTCTACAAGCATTTTTACGTCAGCTATTGGTCCTCCGTTGTCTTAAACCATGTTCGTCTGGTTTTGCTGTTAAGGTGACTCGGGGCTCGGAAAGTCAGCTGGGAGCGTCCCCTCCTCCCCCTCCTCTGGGAAGTTGGCGCAGGGTTGGTCGGCGTTATTTCTGTTTTACGAGTTGGATAGAATTCGCCGGTGCATCTGTCTGTGCTTAAAGGTTTCTGTGGGAAAGTTTTTCACGGTGGGATTAATTTCTTGAGTAGATAAGAACACTCAGGTTTTCTGTTCCTTCGTGGGTTCATTTTAGAAACTTGTGTTCATTTCTTCCTGGTTTCCCCCAGGACTGTATTAGATGATGCAGGCTGAAATGTGTTCTTGTCCTTCTCACGTCTGCAGGGTCTTAGTGGGACGCCACCCCCCATTTCGGGCTTTTGCTACAGCCCGAGTCACTTAACAGTGGGGGGGTCTGTTCTGAGGTGCCCCATCAGGTGACTTTTAGAACTAATCTGCCTAAGCCTCATACATTTTATTGGTTTATTTTTTTGAAGCGCCAGCTGTGGGTTTCATTGGGTTTTTATTCCCTCTCCCCACCCCCGCTTTTTTCTTTCTTTTCTTTTCTTTTTTCTTTATTATTTTAAACATAATAAAGCAGTTCAGAGCCGAAGTTTTTCCTGTGAACACCATCTTATCAATGCTCTTGTGTTTTCATTTTATGCAACTCAAACTATGTTCTAATTTTTCTTTGGTTCCTTCGCTGACCCTTTTTTATTTAGAAATGTGTTATTTAATTTTCAAACATTTAGGTATTTCCCCTTTTCTATTGTTCATTCTACTATGATCATATAAAACAGACAGGAGAGGTCAGACTGCAGAGCGTTCTGCGGCAGGAGCTGAGCTGCTTCGCAGCCCACAGGGTCTGTGGCTGCCCTGGGAGCCGCCACCGAGGTGGGGCAGGGCCAGCAGGGGACAGACCTGGTTTTCCTGCGGGATGCCAGGTGGAGGTGAGGAGGGGTCTGGGGCCGTGTCAACTGGAGACTTGGGGACAGCTGGGAGAGAAGTGCCGGGCCCAGACACCAGAGACGGGCATCCCTGGAGAAGGATGCGGGGACTCTACCGCATCCAGAATAGGCAGTGGCTTCAGTAGGGGTGCAGGGGTCACCTGTGGTTACCCAGGCCACTGCCTGCTGCAGCCCCTCCCAGAGCCAGGGTCCTGGGAGCCTCAAAGCACGAGCATAATCAGGTTGCAGAGCATCAAGGCCGAGAGAGTACTCCGCGGCACAGCAAGGGTATTCTCCCCATGTGCCGGGGCGGAGCTGGGGGACCACCGGACAGGCAGCACCTTGCATGCGAGGTCTGCAGCCTCCACACAGAGGGGTGGTGCTGGTTTGGGGAATCCCAGCAGGGCCCGCGGGCCTCACCCCTGCCACACCCACAAAGCAGCACACGAAGCAGCCTGCAAGAGGCCGGGCCATGTGCGTCACTCTGGGTAGGACAGGACTTTGCTCTTAGATAAGTCACCCAGGGAGGCCCTCTCCACCCAGGGCCACTCTATCTTGGGCCCTGCCTGGGCACCACGTTTATCCTGCAGCGAAGGCGCTGTTCCCTGGCAACAGCAGCACCTTCTACCTGGGTCCCTTCCTTCCCTCGGTCACATTCCTGGCCAGGCTGATGCCACCCTTCCCAGCCCTGGGCACGGGCACCCCTTTTCTTCGGTGTTCTGTATTCTAGGTTTTTCTCTTGGGGACAAAGTTTATGTCCTGCAGACTCCCTCCCTATTCACCCTTGCTTCCCAGAGCCCTGTGCCTGGCCCAAAAAGGAGCCCAATACTTACAAGCAGCTACTTCCCATTCCCTTCATCCCATGGCAACCATAGATCTGCTCTTAGTATGTTTGTTTGTTTGCATGTTTGTTTTATTTTTGGTTTTGGTTTTGGTTTTGTGACACGGAGTCTCACTAAACTGCCTGGGCTGGACTTGAGCTTGCAATTCTCCTGCCTCAGCCTCCTCAGTACTGAGATTACAGGCACACGCCACCATGCCTGGTTTGTGTGCAAATTCTTGTGTGAATGTTACATGCTGAAATGAAACGTGAGATACAATGGCTTCAATAAAATATTAAGTGTTCTAAAAGTCTGGGCACCATGCAGGAAAGCGTCTGAGAGTTGTGCTGCAGGTTCACAGAGTGCACAGGACACTGTGGGTGTTGTAAGCCAGCATCCCCCCGAGCCCCCCCGCTGGGTAGACAGTTCCACTGCCACTCGGGGCTTGTTCTCTAGCCCCGTGTCCCCTGCCCACGGGCTTCCTCTATGCCGGGCAGACTGGAAGTGCTGAGAGTTGCACGGGAGACATCGCACCATGTCCAGTTCGCAGACAAAGGGATGGATGGACAGTACTCAGCTACCTTGACGGCAGGGGACAAGCCTCTAGTGTCATCTGTGTTGGCTTTGTGGGAACCCGGAGCCTTGGACTGGGGAAAGAGATGGAAGAATAAAGGCCCATTCACTTGTCAGCTGCATGAAATGGCCTTAGATCGGCAATTCTGCTGCTTGGAGCTTTGCTCTCCCTTGCAAGACAGAAGCTCAAATTCATACTTTGTGTGGTTCTCAGGAGGGTAAGTAAAGCAATTTATGCAAAATGCTTAGCAAGGGCCCACCACTCTGTGAGAACTCAGTAATTGGTAGCGATCATTTAAAGTGACCCCGAAGGGCGTTATTGAATGGCTAAAATTGTCTCCCTGGATTTGCAGAATTTTAATAGAGCGAAGACACTTCCTAAGCTCAAATCCAACACACAGAGCTGGGGCTGTGCTTTAACTTGGAAATCAAGCTAATGCTTGAGACGTGAGCACAGATGTGTTGCTTGTGCGAAATAATAATGCTCCCTCATAATATTTTCTATTTTTAGCACGGTTTTATTCCAAAACCTTAAAGAGCTTTTAAGCTGCACAGTCATATTCTCAGTCATCCCTGCTGCAATATTTTTAAAACAAATAGGGCACCGTGCATAAAATCAAAAAGAACCATTTCTGGAATTGTGCATTCAGGCTCCCCTTGGGGCAGGCTCGCCAAAAAGACAGTGCTCTGTGCCATGGCTGGTGCAGATGGGGGGGGCGAGTGACGTGCCACCCGGGCCCCTGAGATTGATGCACTCTGGCTGCCTCACGTGCCCAGCTGTTCTCTGTGCCCCGGGCACCCCAGTTCCAGGTGGAACACCCTAGCTGTGCCCTTTCTAGCTCCACCGACAGGCTCAGATCCTGAGGACGCTCAGGTGAGGGACCCCAGAGGATGCACACGTATCGCCACCTCCCTAATCAAGGCAAGCAGCCCAGCTCTCCAGGAGACATCTAAAGACCTCCCCCAAGTCTCTGTTCCCACAGAATGCTTTGTCTACTCTTGAGTGTTGCCCGCACAGAATCGCAGTGTGTGCCTTTGATGTCCGGCTTCTCTGGTGCAGCCTCGGGGCTCCAACATCCACCTCAGTGACATATTTACCGCCATGTTGCCAATGGTGGTAACGTGGCCTGTCGGCTTGTCCACCTGCAAAGGGACACAAGGGTCACTTCCTTACAGGTCTTTTCAGGGCTGAGCTCGTTGACAATTGTGGGTGCCACCCAGGAGCGCAGCTCTGGGTTCATCTGACGCGTGTATGTTCGGTGTCACATGGTGTTTTCCCATCCTCCTGTCACCAGGCAGTCTCAATTTTTTAATTTCGAACATTCAGGTAGGTGTGAGAGCAGTTGGAGAGCCTCGTAGCTTTGATTGGCTTTCCCAGGTGACTCAGTGATGCCGGAGTGTTCTTTTGTGCTTATGCGTCATTTGGATTCGTATGACTTTGTAGTCCTGGTTTGAAGGAAAGTGGAGAGTCTGAGTCTAATTCAGCTGTGAGATGTGTGTGTCTCCTTGCTGTTCCCGGTCTCTGATTACCCTTTTATTGTTCTTAATGAAGTCGTTGGATGAGCGGGGGAGTCTTAACTCACTGACATCTAATGTAACAAGTTTCTTTTCCTGTTTGGTACCTCTTGTCTTCTCTCAGAAGCCTTCTTCCGCCCTGAGATCCATTTCTAGAAGATTTGCCATGATGGCTGTTAGATGTTCATTTGTGATCATTTCTCATTAATTGTGTGTATGGCAGTATGAGGTGGGACTGTCGTTCAGTCTTCTCCCCCACACATCTGGGTGTTAGGCACCACATGTGAGAGACGTTCCTTGTCCCACCCAGCCCTTTGGGGCCTTCTGAATTGTCTGTCCCTCTTTCTGAGCTCTTCTCTTTCCTTGATCTGTTCGCCCTTCCACCAATACCACGCTATTATTGCCTGAATTTAAAATTTGGAGTTCGAAGCCTAATACTTTTGTCTTCCTTTCCAGTTGTTTTTAGTTAAATGGATTGTTTATTTTCCCTATAAATTTTAGAATCAACCTGTCAGTTTAAAAAACAAATGAGGGACTTTCTGTGGCTTTGATTACTGTTGCCTTCCACACACAGGGAGATTTAGGAAACGTGGAGTCTTAGCCATGCTGAGATTCTCGATTCATAAGCGTGACACACACTGTCCTTGTTTAATCTTAATTCTCTCCACTGTTTCACAGTTTGCAGGACAGAAGAGTCCTGTGTGTGTTCATTACATTTATCCCTAAACATTCTCCGCTTGCTGCTTTTATCATACATGGGATTTTGTCAGTTTTCTGATGGCAGTTGCTACTTTATAAACATAGATTTTCTTATATCAGTGTGGCTTCTCGTGAGCGTCGCTTGGTTGGTTTGTTAGTTTCTAGCAGCCGCGTTTGAGATTCCTAGGATTCCGCTAGAGACAGTCCTATCTGCTGAGAGTAGAGACAGTTCTAACTCTTGCATTCCCATCTTTTTGAATTCTGTTTCTTTTGTTTGTCATGTTGCACCAGCCAAAACTTCAGGGATATTAAATAAAAAGTGACAGCAGACATCCCCACCCTGTTCCCACCAGTCTTAGGGGAGATGGCTTTGTCTTTCACCGTTGTGTGATGTTGGCCACACATTTTGGTCGATGTTCTTCCTGGGTTGGAGGGCTGCACACATTCCTAGTTTCCTCGGAGCCTTCCATCAAATGCTCCCTGACAAAATGTTTGTTAAACCTTATCACGCCTTCTCTGTGCATCCGCCGAGACGAGCTGAGGACACGTCCTTTGATTCCTATTCTCCTGGAAGTTTTTATCATGGTAAATGTGGAGTCTTGTCACATGCTGTCTGTGCATCTTTGGGGATGATTTATGGTTTTTCTTCTTCACTGTTAAAACAACTTCACTTTCCTGCGGTAAACCCATTTGTACTGCTGGGAAGTATTCCCAGGAAAATACCAAGGAATAAATTCCACTTGGGGTTTGCAGCTGCACTACCCTGATGTGTTCATGCCCTCTCGTTTCTGAGTCGCCTGGTCTGACTCCCTGATCATATGTTAAGGATTTTGATGTCTGTGTTTAAGTGGGATTTGGGTTGGGAAACTTTCTTTTTCTTTTTTTGTGTAGGGGGGTGATTCTGGGGATCGAACTCAGGGCCTTGCACTTGGTAGGCAAATGCTCTACCACTTGAGCTAAATCCCCAACAAACTTTCATTTTTTTTGCAATGTTTTGTGAGTTGTGCTGTGCTGTTGGGGTTGTACAGGCCTCAAAAAGTGTGGCAGGAGGTTACTTTCCTTCTCCAGCCAGTTTCTGGAGTATTTTATGTCACTTTGATGTTATTTTTTTCCTGTGTTCATGTCTGTGTAATGTCTTTAGTGATGTGGTCAGGGTTAGGTCTACCACATTGTCACTCGTCTTTATTGAGCTCACATTTTCCTTGTTCTTCCTTTTCTGCTTTCTCTTTGGTTCATTAAAGAAATTTTTGTATTCTATTTTATTCCTTCACTTGACTCTTCAGTTATACCTCTTAGGATTATTTTTGTTATTTATTCTAAGGATTACAACATACATTCAGCTTTTTTTTAATTAATAAACTTTATTTTTAAGATTACTGCAAAATCATGGGGCAGGCATGGCAATAGCCACCTGCAATCCCAGCGCTTGGGAGGCTGAGGCAGAAGGATGGCAGGTTTGAGCCCAGCCTAGGCAACTTAGACCCTGTGTCGAAATTTTAAAAAATAATGTTTAAAGGGCTTGGGGGAATGTGGCTCAGTGCTAAAGCCTTGGGGGGAGAGAGAGAGAGAGAGGAAGACAGAAAGGAGGCGAGGGAGGGAGGGAAAGAAGGAAGGAAGGAAGGAAGGAAGGAAGGAAAGCCATAGATCTGCCTGGACTACATGGTGAATTTAAGGTCAGTCTAAACTCTACATAATGAGACCTTGTCTCAAAAAGCAAAGAAACAAAACAAACAAACAAAAAAAACCCAGCAAAATTGAATAAAAAACAGAGTTCCCACGTAGTCCATCCCCCACAGACTCAGCCTCCGTCACCATCCCAGTCCTGTGTCTGAGTGGTTCGCTGGTGCCGATCAATGAGCCATCGCTGCCAACTCATTGTTGTCGACCAAAGTCCAGAGTTCAGCCCGAGTTTCCTCTTGCCTTGTACACTCTAGGTCTGACCGATGCGTGATGGTGTTCTCCTGCCCTAAACCTTGGTCTTCCGTCGTCTCCAGAGTTCCGCCTGTTCCAGAATGTTGTGTGTTAGAATCATGCAGAAAGCAGCCTTTCAGACCAGCTTCTGTCCCTTAGTATTGTGCATTTAAGGTTCTTCCCCTGACTGTGGTACTGAGGATGGAACCCAGGGTCTTTGCATCGAGCCACGTTCCCTGCCCTTTTTTATTTTGCCTTTTGAGGCCAGGTCTCACTAAATTGTGCAGAGTGGACTTGAACTCTCAATCCTCCAGCCTCAGCCTGCCTGAGCGCTGAGATTACAGGCACCTGGCACTCGTGTGGCTTTTCAGTATCAAATAGCATTCCGTTCCCTGGCTGGCTCACTCACCTATCAAAGGCCATCCTGGTTGCCGCCGGGTTCGAGTGATTGTGAATAAAGTGGCTACGAGCATGAGTATCCTTGTGTGGGTGTAGATCTCCAGCTCTGTGGGTGAGATGCCACGGGGCACCATTGCTGCACCCTGGGAGCCACAGCAAGGGCACGGTTAGCTTTGGAAAGAGCCAACACACCATCTTGCAAAGAGGCCACGGAGTTTGCCCTTCCCAGCAGTGATGGGAGAGTTCTGCTCTGCATCCGCATGTTGAGGATTTGGGCCACTCTAACAGGTGTGTGCAGAATCTTGTTAACTTCATTTGCAATTCCCTCATGTTGTGTGATGGAGTGTCTTTTCAAAAATATGCTTATTTGCCATCAGTGTGTCTTCTTTCTTTCCTTTTTTTTTAAATTTTTTTATTTTTATTTTAGACAGGATCACCCCCTGTAGTCCAGGCTTTGAACTCGTGGTTCTCCTCTGGCCTTAGCCTCCCAAGTGCTGGGATTATAGGGGTGCATCACCACACCCAGCCATCTTCTCTCCTTGAGGTAGCCATCATTTGCCCATTTTTTAAATCAGTCTTCTTTGCAGTCTGTTTAGAGTTAATACTGTGCCATCATCCACAAAAGCAGTATAATCCTGCTTAATCCTCTCCCCAACAATCTTTGGGCTATCACTGCCATAGTCCTTATAGCTGCATATTCCTTAAACCCCACAATAAAATTCCTTAATTCTGCTTTAAACAGCTAGTTGTCTCTTGAAGAAATTATGAAAAGCATCAAGATAATTGTTTAAATATTTACCTACATACTTTTCATTTCTGATGTTTTTATTTCTTCCTGTGTATCCCAGCTTCCAAGTATCTTACTTGCCCTTCAGCTTGCAGAATTCATTTTTCTTTTACTGTCTCCCAGAGTGCAGATCTGCTAGTGACTAATTCCCCAGCTTTCTCTCCTCAGAACCTGTCTTCATTTGCTTTCATTTGGAAGGGTTATTTTTCAGGGTATAGAATTCTATATTCACCAGGTTTTTTGTTTTGGTTTTTGGTTTTTGGTTTAGTTTGGTTTTGGTTCCTTTCTTTGAGAAGTTTAAAGTTGTGGGTTCTTTCTTGTTTTTCCTGGATCCCCTGGTTTCCGATGAGAAGTCAGTTTTTATTTTATCATTATCTGCATGCAGATTGTCTTTTTTTCCTCCTGCTACTTTCAGGGGTTTGTTCCTCCCTTTCATCTTTGGATTTCGGCTCTTTGACTATAATATACCGAAGCCTGATTTTTGTTTGTTCTTCTTGGTGTTCATTGAGGGTTTGTGCTCTGTAAATTCATGTTTTCACCAAATTTGTAATATTTTGCAACAATTATCTCTTGATATGTATTCTACGCCCCATTCTTCCTCAACTTCCTTCCGAGTCTGTGATTATGTCTATATCACAGAGTTTGTACTTGTTCCTTTGGCGGCTGTGGCTCCCTGTTTTTGGTTTTTGTTTTGTTTCGTTTTTGTTTGGGGGTTGTTTGTTTTTGTCTCTTCTCTCTCTGCTCCTTAGACTATGTAAGGTCTATTGATCTCTCCTCAATTTCCTGGGTTTTCCTCTGCTGATTCCAAACTGCTATAAGCACTCCCATGAACTTGTTAAATCCACATACTATATTTTTAAATTCCGAGATGTTTACTTAATTCTCGCTGGCGACTTCGCTCTAGAGATTCCCCCTCTGTTTACTCGCGCCTTTTTGTCGGCTCCTCGGACAGACTCGGCGCGGCCACCTGGGAGCCTCAGTGTGCCTGGCTGGCACCCGAGTCACCCGGGTCTCTGCTGTGTGATTGCCTTTCCCTGTGAGTCGCATCTATCTGTTTTTATTATGCTCCAACACGATGAACGAGTCAGCACAGAGACCCCAGGCTGCGTTACCTTCCTCTGAAGAAAGCTGATCTTGCTCTGGCAAAGATCAGTCAAGTTGCTGCCTGGCCCACTTGAACTCTGGGCTCAGTTCAGGCGGATCTCTACGTGGCGTCTCTTCTGGGAGTCTGACGCGTTCATCAGGCCCGGATTGGACCAGACTCGCACCACACGCTCTGTCTCCGCTCAGTGGGCAGCAGCTGAAACCTCTTCTGGTTTCTTTTTTTTGTCTTTGTTTTTTGACAGAGTCTGTCTGTGGGCCAGGCCAGGCTTGAACTTGCTATGGAGCCCTTGTTAGCTCCAAACTGGTGATCTTCCTGCTTCAGCCTCCTGAGTGCTGGGATTGCTTGCAGGCACCTCCGAGCTGGGCCCCTTGTATTCTTTCACAGCAGGGTAGTACTTCACTTTGGAATGTCCCATTGTTTGCCCTATTATGGGGGACACATGTCACTTCCAGTCTTGTGACAATGATGAGTTGGCTATTTTTTAGCATTTCTCCTGCTATAAACTTTACAACTACATCCAACCTGCTCAAGTGCACAGATGTAGTAAAACTTCTGTTTGCAAGAGACTCCAGTTTTAGTAGATTTTCATAAACGTGCTGTCACTTGCACAGCACTCCATCCCTTAGGCGGGTCAGAACTCAGCTGGGTGGAGACCCTCCTAGAACTGGTATGTGGGGCCTTTCGACACCAGGTCAGAGCCCAGCTCACAGAGTTGATTTCCTTTGGGCTCTCAATGATTAAACTTCCCCAAAACCAGCACACACGGTGACACGCACATGAGGACAAATCCCCCCCAGGCTGGACGGCCAGCAGCAGGCTCCTGGTTCTCAGGCTGTTCTCCAGTATCACTGTGGTGGGGCACAGAGAAAGGGGCTGCGGGGACTCGGGCAGGTGTGACAGCATCTTTACCTTGGCCCACTCCGCATGTCACCGCGCCGCTGCAGGTGATGAGTGAGCATGTGTAGGCCACGTGGGAACCCCTGGAGCTGCGCGCCACTGTAAGCAGTGGACGTGGGTCCCAGATGCTCCCAGCGGGGCCGCCCGTCCCTTGTCCTCAGAAAGGGACAGTGCAGGGAAGAATCACACCCACCTTCGCAAAATCAGACATAAACACAGACTGTGAAGCCCCCTCTCCAAAAGCAAAGGGCAGAAAAACCCAACGGAGGGCCACCACTGAAGTCCCCAAAGCCCCCAAGGTCCCTGAGGTTCTGTGACTGCAAGACACTCTGCAGATCTCACAGGGGCCCTGGAGCCCCGCCAACCCTGAGCTGCATCGCTCGTCTGAGCTGCAGAACAGGCGACCAGGATGCCCCGGCTGCAGAAGATCTTCCAGCGCTGTCTCACGGGACAGGCGGGAGCAAGGCCCCTGTGCCTTTAAGAAGCAGATCGTGGTCACTGCTAACCATATAACTTTACTGCACTCTCTGCGGTGGAGGAAGCCGCCTCCCTTCTGGGAACGTCTGCTTTATGACTCCATAAACAGTGCACTGCCCGTGACGCGCCCTGGTGAACTGTCCTCCCCGGCCAGTTCCAGCGCAGCTGCCGGCCGGAGAGCGCGAAGGGGACAGGAGGTGAGTCCGCCCCTCTTGGTTCCCAGGAAGATGGCTGGGGACACGAACCACACCCAGAGGAGCCACTAGCCCTTCCTCCTGGCCCCTAGTTCTTGGCACTTAGATACTGCCCCCCTCGCAAATAGAGGCCGCCCTCTGCTGTCGTGGCCTCTTGGCTCTTTGTCTCTTTGGGGCCAAGTAAGGGGTTTGTGACCCCTCATCACATCCACACACTCGCGTGCACGCACACAGCTGGATGTGGTGGTGCCCGCCTGTAATTCCAGCGCTCTGGGACGATGAGGCAGGATGATGGTGACTTTAAAACCAGCCTGGGCAATTTAGCAACTTAATGAGACCTTGTCTGCCAAATAAGAAAAGGGCTGGGCGCGTAGCTCAGTGCAGAGGTCCTGGGTTCAATTCCCTGTATCGAGAAAAGAAAAGCGAGAGACATAAAAGCTGTTTCTGAAGGTGCTTGCTCTTGGTTTGGTCTCATCGATGCCCTGGGGAGCTCTGCCGTGTGCACCCCGAGGAGGGTGCTGGTCCCTGCTGTGCTGCCACAGGTGGAGACGAACAGGGTGACAGCGCTGCAGGGCATGTGGCTTCGTCTTAGGAACCTGTGGATCTGAGCCCGGCTGTTACATGACCATCGCCAACTTCCAGGTAGATGCTTGCACACCACAGGGCCGCACCCAGGAGCTCTTCTGGTGTGTGCGTTCGTCCCGCCTCAGCAGGGTCACCAGCACGGGGTACAGATGCCCACATCGACAGTACCAGGTCACCCTCCCTGGACACCCCAGCTGGGCCAGAGTGTCACTAGGGCCGTGTTGCTCTCACTGGTGCAGGGCGGGAGGGGACGTGTGCAGGCCCGCTCAGACATGTGGAGGATGGAAGCAAGCGCGTGGCACCCTGCACTCTGCAGCACAGCTGGCGAGGGGCTGCAGGTGGCAGCTGGCCGGCTCTGAGTGCAGCCCTGCTCGGCCAGAGCGACCTGTGACAGCTGGCTGAGCCTCTGTGTCCCTCTTCCTGGGTAGACTCGGGCTTGTTCGAAAAAGTAAACAATTCCCGGAAGAAGTGGGCAAGGCAGGGCAGGCTCCCTGAGCCACCCAGGTGGCCACAGCCTGTGCGCACAACAAGGGTAGGGCAAGCTCGGGCCTGGCCACCCAGCAGGGGAAGCCCTGTGAGTGGGACACCCATCACCACCCCTGGAGCCCCGGGGCGCCCCAGGAGCCCCTCCTCAGGGCAGCCAGAGGCTGGGGCTGCCCCGCCTTGGCTTGTATGCGCAGGCAGGTGTCCGGTTCCCCTGTCGCAAGCCCATGCCCCGGGCGGGACTCATGTGGCCACATCCTCAAAGCTGGATTGGGACACCCCCCACCGTGATGCCTCCCTGCTGGTGCTCAGTGCTTGTCTGGGTGCTATGGACAAGGCCAGAGACACAGTGCCTGACCTCATGCCACAAGGCTGCAGACATCCCCCTGCCACCACTGCCCTGCTGAGCGCTCTGACCTCACCCTTGCTAATGTTCTTAGCACCCAGGAGTCCGCGGTGCACTGGAAGCTGCATCCTCGACACCCACCACAGTGCCCGGGCTCAGGGACACTGTCACATGGCCACTCCCTGGGACAGCTTCCTTTGCATGGCATCAACCTGCTCCCGCTTGGTCCCCTCTACATGAGTCAGTGCACTTTAAGGCTGACCTCTCCCTCCCTCCCACTCTCTTCTGTCCCCATTTGTTCAAAAGCTCCAGGTCTAAAGGGACCTCAGGCACCCAGCTTGCCCAGCTGTGAGTTCCAGCATTCCTGACTATTGCTGGATTCCCCTAGAGCTACTAAAACATTTGCAAAGTGAGTTACTTGAATGAGCTTTAATTTTTAAATTCAGAGCATGCTGTGCAGAATTTAGCAATAGGTATCACTGCTCTCAGCAGATTATGCAGGCAGGGTGCAGCCAGGAAGGACTAACACTCGCGGCTGAAAACTCTTGCCCCAGATCCAGATCCGCGGCTCCCTGTGGATGCTGCCGAGGCACTGCAGGCAGGATGGGGCCTCCACCCCTGGCTGGTGACCCCAAAGACCACAACACATAGGGCAGGGGTCGCAACCAGGACGGGGACGAGGGAGCGTCGCACGCATCCGTTGTAAGTGCCGAACTCCCCTGGGAGGAAGTGCTGGCCGCTGCAGAAATTCCAGGGCTGGGGCACGGCTTCCCTGCAGGGCTGTGTTTATGTGGGGGGTGCCCTGTGCTCACATGGCAGTTTGCTCGCTCCTTTCTCTTACCAGAGAATGCCCGTGTTGCAGTTTCTAAACAGCTGATCCAGTGAGCCCTTTGTGTAAGTTGCACACTTAGCGTGAAGCCGCAGCCCGGGCCTGGGCCGCTGGAGCGTTCTTACCCACTTGGTTTCTGAGTCCTTTCTGAGAACAACAGATCCGCACACACAAGGGGTGCATGAGTGACACGGGCTGGGGTATCGTTACGACACAGACCAGAATACAGAGGTCCTTCCTCGGTGGCACTGGGCTGTGAAGAGTGGAGGCACGGAATGAAGAGCACAGAGCGTGATCACGCCTCGTGCTAGAAATTAAGTACAAAATTACAGCATAAAAATGCTGTAAACTCAAAGGATTCCACCTCAAAACACCAGAGGCGGTTGTGTGTGGTGGCGCACACCTGAATCCCAGCACTTGGGAGGCTGAGCCAGGAAGATCACCGTGAGTTCGAGGCCAGCCTGGGCCTAAATAGCAAGACCTTGTCTCAAAAAACAAACAAGAAAAAGTCCAAAAGCAAACTCTTTGTAGCTGTTTCATCGGTTGTCGGTTCCCACGCACTGTAAGAACAAATGCAGAGCCAGCCAAGTCCTCTGCCCCCGGCTCCCAGCACAGGGACACAGGGTCCCTCTTGCCCTCCCACAGCCACCCACGTCCTTCCAGTCCCCAGCCCCAGCCCTGGCCGCCCCCTTTCTGTCTTGCACTTTCTACCTCAGTCCCTCGGAGAGCAGCCTGTGAGCTCAGCCGGGCAGTGGGCACAACCCTCGCCGCCACCCAAGCTCTTCTGGGTGACGGCCGGTGCTGCGTGTGGCTGAATGTGTCGTGTGGGCCGGGTGGTCCGCGGTTTGTGTCTCCATCACCCAGAGGAGGCTGGCTTCTTTCTGCCTCGGGGCAATTGCAAATCAAGCTACTGCAAACATCACGGACACGTTTTCCTGTGAGCACACATCCATGTCTGCCAGAGGTGTGATCGCCAAGTCTCATGGCGGCTGCCAGGCTTCTCCAGCAGGTCCGCACCATCCTGTGTTCCCAACAGCACTGAGTTCCCACCCTCACCAACCCTGGGTGTCGTCACCCTTTTTGTTGGGTTGGTTTTGGTTTTTTGAGACAGAGTCTCACTATGTAGCCCAGGCTGGCCTCAAACTCTCAGCAATCCTCCTGCCTCAGCCTCCTGAGCTAGGATTACAGGCTTGTATACCATGCCCGGCTAGAATCCTAGACTATTGGGCCAAATACTTTCCTCTCTTCTACTGTAGCATCTGTGCTATTCGTTCCCACTCAGCATGACTTTAACTCTCTGTCACCAAAATTCTGATGTGCTGCACTGTCGCCATTGCCCTGGGTCCTTGCTTTAGTGACAGTGGAAATTAAAGCCTGTATTTGCAGGGAAAAGCTCTACTTAAAAGCAAGAGAAAGTAAGTGGAGCACAGTTCTGACAAAGCTCAAGCCTGTTCCATGAGAAGGAAGGTTCGAGCAGCAGAGGCAAGAGGTCCAGGCTGATGCAGGGTCCAGTCCAGGCCACCCACAAGAGCAGGGACAACTTTTGGGGAGGACAAGTTGTGATTGAAGCACAGTGAAAGATCCCATCATCCTCAACACTTCCTGCAGCAGCTCCGGGGTCCCATTTCCTGAGCGGCTTTCGTTGCTCTGTCCTGACTGCCCCGATGTCCTGAATCGATTCAAGATGTTTCCCTTTCATGGTCATTTTGACTTTGGGGAAGAGCCGGAAATCACACAGTGCCAGATCCGGTGAATAAGGTGGACGAGGACGCAGAGTCGTGTTTTTACCAGCCTGCCTTTCCTTTGGAAGGTGCTCGGTGGCAGAAGTCACCATAACTTTGATCCTTGCCCACACCAGCCCCGCCTCCTTCCTGAAACTTAGCTCCTGACACCAGCTGGCCGCCCAGCCTGGGGCCCTGTGAACATTTCCTGGCTGGCATTGTCACCCTTGTAGCTTCAAGAGATTTGACAAAACATCTTTCTCCTCTTCTTTCATTTTGCTTTTTTGAGACAAGGTCTCCTACATAGTTCAGGCTGGCTTTGAACTCATTATGTAGCCCAGGAAGGCTTTGAACTCACCGTGATCCTCCTGCCTCAGCCTCCTGAGTGCTGGGATCACAGGGGTGCATCGCCGCGCCTAGCTCATTCTCTTCTTCTTGCCAAGTCCTAGAAAGCTGACCATGGAGAGCCCCGGGCCATTTCAGGTGCCCACTTCCTGGTGGAGGTGGAATATAGAGCCTAAAGATGAAGAGATTAGAGACTGTGATGGAGAGCTCACTGGGCTCAGGCCCAGGTAGACGAGATGCCTGCGCCGTGCAGCGCGCTCGGGGAGTCTGTGGAGAGAGGGAAGAGGCCCTTTGCCAGGCACTGGGTGCTGTCCCGTGGGGAGTCGTAATTACCGACTTCAACGCGGGCAGGTGTGAATTCTGGGAGGTTGCACGGTGACGGGTGTGGAACTATGGCACAGGTCACTGTGACACGGGTCAGGACAGTCTGTGCAGGGCATTGAGGTCTCCCGGTGTCTCAGGACAGCTGTGTCCAGGCATCACACAGGGACAGTCCCGGGAGGAAGCAGCACGGGCCTGGCTTCTGGAGCTGGGAGGTAGAGAACCGGAGACAGCGCCGCCTCTGCCTCTGCAGCGAGGGCAACCAACCAACTCAGCCCGCAGCCGGCGCCGGAGGGCAGGAAGTGCGAAGGATTCATTTTAGTCCTTCTCTTTTTATGAAATTAGTATCTATTCAGCTGGGCATAGTGGCGCATGCCTGTAATCCCAGAACTCTGGGAGGCTGAGGCAGGAGGATCACAAGTTCAAACTCAGCCTGGGCAACTTAGCAAATTATTGAGACCCTCTCTCAAAATTCTACTTAATTTTTTTTGTGTGGAAGCGACTTCTTTTTCCAAATGTGTATTTGTATTAGTTCATGTTTGCAATACGTAATGACTATATTCATCATAGGGAGCTGGTGCACATCTCAATTCTTTTTAACATCCCCTACCCCTCCCTGCCCTTCTCTCCTATCTCAAAAATTTAAAAAGTGATTTTAAAATGGACCAGAGATGTGGCTCAGTGTGAAGGCCCTGGGTTCAATCCCTAGTGCCACCAAAAAAAAAAAAAAAGAAAAGAAAAGAAAAGAAAGAGAGAAAGAGGAAGAGGGAGGAAAAATTAATATATGTTCATTACAGAAAATGCAGAAGACATGAAGAAGCAAAAATGAAAAAATAAAAAATAAAAAATGATGGCCATTGTTATTTTGGAGTGTCTTCTCCCAAGATATTTTCAAAAATGGCATCACTCTGTTATCACCTTAAAAATATTTTTTAACTCTAACAATAAATGTGAACATTTTCCAAGACTATTGTTTCTAATAGAATATGAGTCCACAATGCAGATGTCTCATCCTTTGACAAATCCCCATTCGATGATCCCCAGGTTGTGAGGGTTTCACTGTATTAATTACACCATGGTGAATTTCTTTTCCCGTACACATTATTAATTTCTAGAAATAAGACATTGGGTCAGGGTTAGGGGACACATGCATGTTTTTAGCTTTTGGGCATTTTTGTTTTGTTTTGTTGTTTGTTTTGCTTTGCTTGCTATTTGAGACAGAGTCTCACTACAGGCTGGCCTCGAACTCACTGTGTAGCCCAGGCTGGCCCCAAACTCATAGTGATCTTCCTGCCTCAGCCTCCCGAGTGCTGAGATCACAGCTGTGTCACCACACCAGGCTGAGTACAAATGTAGCCTTTTTATTGTTGTTTTGCCATGCTGGGAATTGAACCCAGGACCTTCTTACATACTGGTCGGGTGCTCTACTGCCCAGCTGCGTTGCCAGCCCATTTTTAGCTCTTGAACACTGTGGCCAAACTGGACGACTGAAGTGTTTTGTTGGTTCGGGCAGGTTTGGTTTGGTCCTGTATTTCCTTCGTCCTGGACAAAGTTAGGCATCGGGTCAGTGCAGGAGGTTGGAGAATCCGGGTGAAGGCCACGGAGGTTCTCAGAGTGGAACCAAGAAGAGCTAGAGTTGCTGGGAGGAGCAGGCCGTGGGCGGCTGCCCTTCCCGGGAGTGTCCTCGCTGGCCTGGCCAGGAAACAGGAAGCGAGTAGTCCCGGCCAGCCTGGGCCTCAGCCCGTTTAGAGGCCGGGCGGCGTTTCCTCCTGGCCAGCCCTGTGCGCACTGTGTTCAGTACTCAGACGTGCCCCAAGAGCGCACTGTCCCGGCGGTGCCCCATAAAATGGGCGCGTGCCCCGCAAGGCCCCATACTCAGGCGCCAGTCCCGCATGCGCTTCATAGGCGCTGCCCAGGCTGGGGACGCTGCCCGGGTGTGCTGGGAGCCGGTGGGGCCCGCAGTCCTGGTTGGGAGGAACCAGGCAGCCCCGGGCCGCTCCCCAGCATCCCCTTGATCACTTCTGTCGTCTTTGGTTCGCAGAGAGAGAAGAATTAATCCAGAGCGTCCTGGCCCAGGTGGCAGAGCAGTTCTCCAGGTACAATGTCCCTGTCTGCACCATCCCTCCCGCAGCATGGGGGGCCCCGCTCCGGGCTGGCCTTGGCCCGCGGGAGCACCCCCAAGCCACGTGGCGCCCAAATGCTGTAGGAAGCACTGAGCTCACCCCGAAGGCCAGGCCTGCGGTCACTCTTGGAATCTGACCTCTGAGTGCGAGCACCCTTGGCTGGCTCTCAAGGGGCTCGGGACAGTCTGCGGACATCGGCCCCACTTTACAAAGGGGCCTGGCCCCGAGTTCCTGTGCTGATGACGGGCTGGCTTCCTACTCCGAGTCTCCCAACCATGTTGCAGTTTCTCAGACTGATTTTGCCGCAGCCTCTTACTGCCCTGGGTGATTAAAAGGAGGGAAAGGGCAGCTGGATGGCATTTGCTAAAGCCCAAGCCGGGCGTGGTGCTGCACACCTGTAATCCCAGAACTCCCAGAACTCGGAGCAGCCGAGGCAGGAGGATCACAAGTTCAAACTCATCCTGGGCCACTTACCAACTTAGCAAGACTCTATCTCAAAAAGATAAAATAAAAAAGGGCTTGGGGTTGGGGGTCGTATTTCAGTGCAAAGGCCCTGGGCTCGATCCCCAGTACAGAAAAAGGGCAAAGCCCGTGAACTCTTCAGCTGAATCGTTCAAGCTCGTATTTTAAGGCTTCTGTGCCCTGCGGGGCAGGGTGCGGGGTTGGGCCGGGACAGCTTGGGTCACAGAGGACTCACAGAGGACTCTGTGTCCTCCCACGCCCCTCGTGTTCACTGCCAGGCCAGAGGAAGTCAAGACACCAACCCCAGAGACATTTCTAGGCTCCTTAAAAGCAAATCTTGGTGCCAGGACGCCAGGGGACCAGCCCCACCCGAGCCTCACCCGTGGTGGGACCCATAAACCTTGGTGGGGCCAAGGTCAGCGTTGAGGATTTTATGGGTCAAGCTTCACCTTTCCTTCTTTTTCTTCCCAGAGCATTCAAAATCAACGAGCTGAAAGCGGACATCGCCAACCATCTGGCGGTGCTGGAGAAGCGTGTGGAGCGTGAGTAGCTCTGTCCATACCCGCCCCCTCCTCGGGGCTTTACCTCCGGGAGCGCAAGGCCCAGGCGCGCAGGGTTAGTGCCCTGGGCAGGGTGAGCCGGTGTCTTTGTGCCCTGCTTGCAGAACACCTTTGCTGTTCCCACGGGCAAGCACAGTGAGGCAGCAAAGCCTCGAGCTTGTGTTTTAAAGCCACACAGCATGTGGGACAAAGCATGCGCTGTGTGTTGGGGGCAGGCGTGGGCACACAGGGGCACCCACGCTGAGTGCCTTAGCACCTCCACGGAGCATCCCTGTCCACCAGGATGAGGCACACCGATCTGCGACATTACTCGCCACTTGGGGAATGTGCCTGCGAGGTCGATATTCTCTTGGTTTCCAAAGAAGACCTAGCCATGAACGTGGGAGAGCCTGCCATCTGGAGCCATTTGCTGAAAAGCCCTGATTCTGCAGGGAAACACCCCCAAGCTGTGGCCACTCCATGGCCTCATCCCAAGGAAGGCCCTGATCCCTGGCTCCACCCGCCCCGGAGATTCTGCCTTCCTCTCCCGGCACCCCGCTGTTCAGCAGTGTCAGGCTGAAGAGCCGCGACGCCCAGGCACGCCGTGTATGAAGTCAGGCTGAGCAAACAGCCCCTGTCAAAGTACCTGCTGCTCTGTATTTATGAGATCGACTGGATGTCACTTTTCTTACCTGCTCTAAATTGCCTGTGATTTTTCAAGAAAAAAAGAAAAAATTCAGGATCATGTGAGACCTGATCCATCTAAATCAGTTGGAACATAGCTTCCGTGGTCATCTGTGTTCTTCTCAAAGCGTGTTGGGCTTTTTAAAAATGTACTCAGCTGTTGGATGACGAGGAAGCCACAGAGGGTTTAAGTGACTCAATCAGGTTCTGTTGGCAAATCAGACAAATCAGTAAAACTGGGGCTGGGGCCCAGAGCCCTGGTTGGGCTGTCCGAATTACCTGCCAACTGCGTTTCTGGGACAGGTCACCTCCCGCCTGCGTGGGGGGAGGAGCCACTCGAGTCCACAGCTCCGGTTGGAGAAGAGGATCCGAAAGGGCTTGGGGCGACTCCCAGGCCGGGAGCAGGCTCAGCAATGCCACAAGTGCTGGGCTGCTGACCCCAGGTGCCCCCGAGCTTGTCTCACACCCCTCACCTGGACCCTGCGTTCCCCACAGTCCCCAGAGTCCCCAGAGTCCCCACGGCCACCGCTGCAGACACCAGGCTGCATCACTGGCGACACATTCCAAGTCTGGACACAGCTGCGCCCCGGCTGCAACCGAAGCCACAGAAGGGGGTGAGCTGTGCCGTGGTCCGCCTGGCCAAGACCACGCCACGTGGGGCATGCAGACAGCAGCGCCACCGGTCAAACTCCAAGTGTCAGCGGTCCTTGATGCTGCCTGGCTGGGATGCCACAGCCCTCTCCACCCGTCTTCTCCAGGCATCCTGCCTGTGACTTCCTCCCCAGCCCCACCTGCCCCTGAGCTCCCAGCGCTGGGGGGCAGGTGAGCCTCTGCTTTGGTTTGGGGTGCTTGGTCTTCGTCCCCCTACAGTTCAAGTTTGAGGGCTGTGACAGATGACTCCAGTGTCCAGCCCCACCCCTAGCGTCCTCCTGCTATTGTGTTTGCGGTCCCGCACCCAGCTGCAGCTCCTGGACGGGCTTCTCCTGCCCTGGGCTGAAAGGGGCCTATAGCTGGCCTTCAGGACAGTGGCACTTTTTGTTGTTGTTGTTGTTATTTTGTTGTTTGTTTGTTTTTTGAGACAGGGTCTTGCTTTGTAGCCCAGCAGCCCTCCTGCCTCAGCCTCCTGAGTGCTGGGATCACAGGTGTGTACCACCACACCTGGCTAAGAACGTTGGCACTTGAAACTCAGCAAGTGTAGCCACAAACTTGATGGCCAGCACAGCTGTCCTTCTGGACCCCACTTCCCATTTCTTCCCTGGGTCTGTCCCCTTCCCAGAATTTCCGGACAGTTTTCAGGATGTGGTGGCACACACCTTTGATCCCAGCACTCGGGAGGCTGAGGCAGGAGGATGGCTCTGAGTCCAAGGCCAGCCTGGACCATGTAGCAAGACTTTATCTCAGAAAATCACCAAAAAAAAAAAAAAAAAAAATCCAAACATGTCAGTAAGGTAGGAGTGCCCCTGTGCTGGTCCTAGTCTTACCCTTTGCTCCACTCAGCACCTCTGTGACAAATCTCCTGATGCAAGGGTGGGACACGGGGCCTAGGCCAGCACTTCCTGGCCCCTAGGCAGCCCCCAGAGGATCAGCAGCTTTTCAGGGCCCCACGGTGCACAGCACAAAGAACCCTGCTCCAAAGGAGGGCCTGGCTCAGTGGGTGAGGAACGCACACAAGTCTGGTGCCCCACGGCCACCACCTGTCACAGCCCAGAGTGGCCACTGCCTTGGCTCCAGACACACACACTTCAGCCCTGAGTTTCGGTCCCCCGGTCCTCCATGCGGGAAGAGAGGAGCGGAGACCTCCCTGACCCGGAAGTGAGCCACCAGGACCACAGCTGAGATGCCCCTTTGGCAGGAGACACTGTCCCACACCTCTGCCTGGCAGCCGCCCTGGACAGGTCCGGAGAGGCCACCCAGAGGCCACCTCTGGACACGGCCGGAGCTGCTACCCTCACTGAGGTGGGGGCCCGTGGGAAACCAGCAAAGTCCCCACATCACACTGTGTTTCCTCTAGAAATCAGTCTCCTTTGATTTTTAGGACTCGCTCGGAGCCACACTTGGTGGAAAGGGGACCAGGACAAGGTTGCTGCTTTCTGCATCGAATTTGAGTGCAATTGCAAAGTAATAAAGCTACTGCTTTGTATCCCTCAAGCTCTCAACTAGAAGACTTTGCCACCTTCTTGGGCAACACGAAGCCTGCCCAAGTGTGACTCTTGGCGACACGCACTACAGTTGGTGATATGCGGCATCCTGCCCGGATGGCGCACTTCTGCAGCAGGCCCCCAGGAACACAATCGGCATGGATCGTTAATCCTTACTTTGCCTGCTTATTTCCCATCTGTCTTCAGTGGACAGTTCCTCCTGGTTAACTGTTCCAGGGGGACAGAGAAAGAAAGGCTTTATCTTAATGAGGTTTTAATCCTTGCTGAGGAGGCTTGTGCTGTTCCCTGCATTTTAATGCACTGGGCCACACACACCCCCTTCTTCTTTCCTGGAATAAAAGAGTCTTTGACTCCTGTTAGCTGGCACACTGGGCTCTGCAGAGAGCAGCAAGATGCGGGTGCGAGCGTGCAGGCAGGAACCGTAGGGACAGACGCAGTGGCTCGAACTTGCCCCGGCCAGCCTGGAGCTTGTTGACTGAGTGCCGGGGTCTGGGCAGGAGCAGGACGCTCTGTTTTGGTCAGTGACACCCAGTAGCTGATCTGTGCTTATCCACGGTAACCCCCTTCTGTGTCTCTTTGTCACCAGTGGAAGGACTGAAAGTTGTGGAGATCGAGAAATGCAAGAATGACATCAAAAAGATGAGGGAGGAGCTGGCAGCCAGAAGTAACAGGTGAGGACGGGCATGGTGGGGACTGCGGCTGCTGGGCTGGGAGGGCTCCACATGGCTTCGTGTCCCCAGGAAGAAGGTGGGTTGACTCCCTCTCTGTCCCAGCAGAGTGGGCGCAGCTCGTGCGGGTTCCTTGGGGGCAGAGGGCCTGCAGGAACGTGGGGTGGTGACTGAGCACTCCCGGGCCTGTGACCTCTGGTTTCATTCCAAACAAATGGCCTTGACCATGGACCACGCCCCAGGGGAGAGGAGGATGGGCAGTCCAGGAAATAAAGGCGAAAATAAGCTCGAGATGGCACGGAAAGAAAAGGCACCATGCCAGCTGCTCTGCTAGCTCAGGATGGTGGTTCCCATGGCAACGGGGCAGGAGGCTGCAGGCCAAGGGGGTCAGCCACACCCGGCCACCGCCCACTCCCAGGGCTGCCTGTGCTGGCACCAAGCCGGGTTCCCAAGTCCAGCGCCAGCCTGGTGAAGGCTTCCCGTGTTTCTACGAAAGGGTTAAAGCAGACAGAGAATGATAATCGTGCTCTCCAGTTTCTTCTGCAATCAGATCGCTGTGCAGAATAAAGGGGAGGCCTCAAGCCTGCCGGGAAAGTAATACCGAAGACTTTGTTTTAAAAAGGAATAGATTCTTCATTCTGAGCTTGAAAATGGGATGGCTGTAGTGGTGCACACCTGTAATTCCAGCAATTTAGAGGCTGAGGCAGGAGGATTAATAAAGTTCAAGGCCAGCCTGGGCTGCACGGCAAGACCCCGTGTCAGAAACAAACAAAGGAAAAGCAAATGAAACGGGCTTATGGTAAAACGCCTAGACTGTCCCGATGGGGGTTTGGGGGCGCTGCTATAATAACAAAGCCAGCAGTGCCTGCAGTTTAAATCTGGACGCAAAATCCCCAGGTGTTTTTGTATGCATAGGCATCTAGTAGTGAACAGCAACTAAAATATGCTATCTTGTAATCTTTTTTCATTTACAGCATTAAGAACAATAAATAAATTAACAAATTTTAGCCAATGTATAGTTCTTAGATTTTTTTCCTAAAAGACCATAATCCAGTACTTTTTTTAACTCATCAAATGTGCTTTTTTTCCCTTCATAGCTCAGTAATTTTTTTGACATTACCTCTTAGTGCAAAATGTGTAAGACTTTTTTATTTTCTCTTTTGATCTGAAATTCCCTTGCTTCACATGATACCTGTAATTACCTTCATAATGGCATAAGGGTCCATTGTTTTGATGCACCAAAGTCATTTAATTTATTTCCCATTTGGGGACTTTCAGGTGGCTCCTAGTTTGGTTTCATGTTGTTATAACAACAGATAATACTGTGATGAATATGTACATAGCACTGTTTGCTGGTGTCGAATTCTTTTAAGATAAATTCCCCAGAGTAGGCACACAGATGTAGAGGATATGAATTCCTCTGTGGTTTTACTAGACGGTATTAAATGGCTTTTCCAGGAGATGCAATTTTACTTACAAATCCCATGAGCTCACCAATGGGCTGTCCCTACCACCCCAAGCGGGGTGAATCCCACACAAAGCCGGGTGCTCCACCTGGTTGGAGAACACTTCCACTTCCGGGAAAGTTCATGCCCACAGGTGGCTCCCGGATGCGTGCAGCCCCCAGCCAAGGGCACCAGGCCTCCTGGGCAGCCTTCACACACGGCCCCCGGGACAGCCCTGCAGCGATGACCAGGATCCCTGGTTTCATTTCCTTCTCTTCTTACAATGGGATGCTTGATGTTGAATGGGGAGGAACATGGTCAGAAATCCGTCTCTCCACTTTGTACATGGTGGGCAAATTGTCCTAAGGTCCACCCTGAGGACCAGATTGAGTATGTGGGGTGCAGCCACTGTGTAGAGGGCCGGATGAGGCCAAGATCGGACGAGCAGCTCTGGATGAGTTCGTGATGTTAAGTGGAAAAACAAGTGGCTTTTTTTTTTTTCTTGTGTTTTTCAAAATCCTGATATGATGGTCAGGTCCCTACAGGGTCCTCGGGGGTTTAGCGATGACACACCTGTCACTGCTCTCAAGATTTAGGTCCCCACCGCACAGAGGAACAAAGGGGGCCTGTGGGTTCTGTGGTTGGGTTTGTGTGTTTTGTTTGCCTCTGCACTGGTGACACCCAGGTCTGCTCTGCACTGGTGATCGCCGTGGCTCAGAGCAGTGTGGGAACTGATCTCTGCTTGCTCCCTCTAGGACCAGCTGTCCCTGTAAGTATAGCTTTTCGGATAACAACAAGAAGCTGATCCCACGACGCGATGTCCCCACCTACCCCAAGGTGAGATGAAGTCCCAGCTGGGAACAGCCCAGCTTGGCGTCCACAGCCCCGGGACCCGGAACCAGCTCGGAAGGCAGGGCTGTCCTTACATGGAAGGTTTTTCTCCTCAACACTCGTTTAGCAGAAGTCATCCCAGACCATAGTTTACCCTGCAAGGAGCTAACAGCTCCGCGCGCCTGTCCGCCCTGGCCCAGAGCCATCTCAGTGAGAGGTGTTAGCATACGAACGTCACCTGAAAGAGCTGTAAGCAAAATCCACCTCACTGGCTGCCCTGTCCCAAACAACAGGGCCTTTATGGGAGGTTTGACCTCCACGCACCCAGGTTTCCTCAGTTACTAGAGAATCCGGGCCCTGGGTCTCGTAGCCATGCCCTGGGACTGAGCGGCTCCCGGCAACCAGGAGAGAAGGTCACCGTGACAACAGTGGCCTCCACTGGCGAGCAGCTGAGCGACATCCGGGTTCACTCTTGTGCTGAGATTTTGGCAAAAGGTCCCTGGGACAGAGGTGGTCTGGGCCATGTACCAGGCAGGTCCTCCCACTGCCCGCTGTGATGAGGAGACTTCTGGAGCCTCCCATGGCCGTCCAGTGCCCATTAGTCAGTGACCCTTTCCACTTGAGCAGCTGACAGAGTACAGTCCAAGGCGTTTCCATAGAGACCAGTTTCCCTGAGAATGACGCCCATCTCCCATGAGCCTGACCCAGGGAGCTGTGAGCCCCAGTCCAGACCCGGGACGTGAGGTGCCAGCCCTCCATACCATTCCCTTTTTAAGAAAATGAACAAAGAGGAGACTGTGGAATGCCAGAGCACCGGCGCCGTGTTATGTCCTAAGTTGCTTCTCGTGACGGCTCCCCCAAAATGCTGATGGTGCCCTCAGCTGTCATCAGCGAGTGTAAGACCAGGGCTGGTTCCAGCAAGAGAAATTCAAAAGAGCTTCTTAGCCAGTATTTGAATTTACGCTGAGTGAATTTTTTCCCTTGGCTTCGCTTTATGGTGCTTTTCATTGTCAGACTTGTTGAGATCTGATTTATAATCATGTGGCCCAGTTTCTCTAGAAACACAGTGCCATGGCTATGTAACAGACATACACAGCCGTGAAATTTCCACCGTGAAGCTGGGCGTGGTGGTGCACAGCTGTAATCCCGGCACCTAGGAGGCTGAAACAGGAAGACTGCCAAGAGTTCGAGGCTAGGCTGAGCTGGACAGTTCAAGCCAGCCTGAACTACATAGTGAGACTCTGTCTCAAAAATAAATAAATAAATGAAAGAAAGAAAGAAAAGAAACTTCCACCACAATCAAGACACACAGAATGGGTCCATCAGCCTCTCACCCCCGGGTGCGCCTCACACCCTGCCCCTGGCGCCCGCTGATGGGATCCACCCGTCAGTCGTCGTCTGCGCAGGAAGCAGCCTCTGCACAGGGCCACGAGGGGGACAAGGATAGTGTTCACCGAGCACTCTGAGGTCACTCACCTTTGTCTCTGAGAAAGCCCAGGGCACTTGGTTAATGTGACTTCTGCCCCTTCCAGTACCTGCTGTCTCCCGAGACCATCGAAGCCCTCCGGAAGCCCACCTTTGATGTCTGGCTGTGGGAGCCCAACGAGGTAAGTGTGGGGCTTCCAGGTACCAGAGTCACTGGGGCGGCCACCTGGTACTGCAGACCTTCGTGGGGGCCAACCCCACCCCTCCTCCAAGCCTCCTCTAGCTGTTATTCCTTCTGAATAAAAAACCCTGACTCTCGAGGTTTTAGATCAGACCAACAACATCATAGGCTCAAGAGGATCAAGGAGACCATTGAGAAAACCAGAAATGGAGATTTGGGGGTTTAACCTATTTAATAATATTGGCTAAACTTCATTCTACATCCCCCCAAAAAAGGAAAAGCCCTGTTATCATGGACATCAGGCCCAGCCATCTTCAACCCACCAAAATCGAGGACCCTCTCCACCTTCTTCATAGCACATATACAGGATGTGTGCACACTCCCTTGTTCCCTGATAGAGTTGCAGCAGCAAAGTCTTTGCCAACCACAGGAAATGAGATTTTGCACCGTTAGAATTCTTGACATGAGGTTGCCAGGGCTAGGAACATGGCCCGGGAGCACGGGCTTCCACTAAGCAAACCTCTTCTTCTGTGTGGTCTCCCGGCACAGGCCACGCCTCGCCAGCACCGGCCAGGAAAGCAAGACCCAGCC
Source organism: Hystrix cristata (assembly GCA_004026905.1). Classification (NCBI taxonomy): domain Eukaryota; kingdom Metazoa; phylum Chordata; class Mammalia; order Rodentia; family Hystricidae; genus Hystrix; species Hystrix cristata. Next base: position 57,024 of record PVJO010011052.1, read on the forward strand.
TCCACCCCACCCCACCCCACCCCACTCACCGAAGACCCAGCTGCGCACCCCAGAGCGCTTCCAGCTAAGGGGTGCAGCTGGGAGACCCAAGGAGCAGGGGTGTGGCCAGTGATCCCGAGGGAGGGAGCAAGGGGTGTGGCCATGAAGGGAAGGGACAGCCGGCCCCTGGAGTTGGGCACAGCAGGCAAGGCCACAGCAGAGGGCCCAGGATGAGTGACTCCTCCCAGCACCACTCCTGGTGAATCCTCTAGGAGAATCTCGGTGTCCAGAGTCACTTGACTTGGATCTTCTGGGAGTGACACAAAGCTGGGGCCATCTTCCACCGTGGAACCTCTGTGTGCAGGCTACCAGTAGTGGAGACAGTTGTGCCCCAGGGTAAAGGATTCGTGCACGCATGAGAGGCTGCTGTCCTTGTCCTCCAATGCCACCCAGCCCCGTGTGGCACCTCCTGCTGCTGGGGACAGAGTGCTTGTGGAATTAAAGTGCTTGGCCACTTTCAAGTCCAGGGTGCTAGGACTTTGGGTGTGATGAGCAAGGATGAGCAGCTAAAGGCACAGGGACACACTGAGAGTGCCAGCAGCCACCAGCTGTGAAAGTGACAGCCACCCCCCATGAGGCAGCTCCACCCAGGGAACACCAGGGGTGGGCCAGGTGGTTTTCCTGGCTCCCTTCCCTGGGGACAGCATCACACACACGTCCTACCCGGCAGAGGACACAACCTGCACAGCAGTGGTACCCCCGGGCTGTGACTGCAGGCATGGCCGCCCTGCCACACATCGGAGCCACGTTGTCCAAGTCCACCACCACAGTCACCCACCCGGCACCCTCTGCCGCGTCCTCGAGCTCCTGGCTGCCACCGTGGGAACAGATGTGTCGCTCTTGCTCCGAAGCCGCTGTGTTCCCTGCAGAAGCGGCAGCAGATGGCTTTGTCTGTCGACTGTCTTCTCACTTGACTCTGATCTCACAGCATACACGTCAGCTGTCTGGGGTCGCCGTGAGTGCGGCTGCGCTGCAGCCCATCTTGTTCCAAGGCTGTGCCCCGGGCAGTGGGGCTGGAGGCTCTGGACCACAAGGCTTCCACATTTTTGCTGGCATTGGCAGGATGCAGTTCAGCCCATGACATGGCCCTGGTCACATGGTGCATGAAGGCTGGAGGTGGGAGTGCACCAGGCTCCAGCAGGGAGAGCCCAGCGTCCCAGGCTGACAGGACGAGGCAGCATGGGGTGGGGTCATGTGCCCCCGATGTGTCCCAGTCGCCCCGTTCTGTGGATCTCCCGTCTCCCTGGGCTCGGCACCCACAATCTGTTCTCCTGAAAAGCCAACCCACTCTGAGCCAGCGTGCATCACTTCCACTGTGCTGTTTCTTCTTCCTCCGTCACTCGGGGCCAGAGCTCTGTGCAGTATTCACACCATCTCGACAGTGACCGCAGGCCTCATCCGGAGCAGGGTGGCTTCCCCGAGAGGAGGTTTGGGAGGGCCGTGCCTGAGCCAAGGCCCAGCCTGCAGACTGGAGGATGGCGAAGATGCTGAAAGTCACCTCTGGTCCAGCCCAGCCCCAGAGGAGCATAATCCCATGTTGTCTGGGTGCAGGAGGCCACAGCCCCCCTGATCCCCCCCTCCCTCAAGTGCTGGGCCCTCCACCAGCAGAGGTCACGAGAACAAGGCCCTTGAACTGTGCTGCTGGGGTTCAAGGATGTAGGTCAGGGATAGAGTGCTTGCCTGGCATAAAAAAAAAACCAAGAACTGGTCTGCTGGTCTGCTGAGATTGTTTTTCCTGTGTGGAGATTAATCAGTTTTCAATGTGAGAAGTAGGGTCACTCTGCCCAGTCACCGCCCCTCCAAGCATGGAATGCCGGTGGCTCCGGTCGGCTCCCCCAGGCCCGGGAAGCTGCCACTCTGACTCCCAGGCCCTCTGGGTGGCCCCGAAAGGCAGCGTCCCCAGCACCCTCCAGCAGGTCCTGTTTCCTGAGGGTTGGCACTCACCTCCTGGGACAGGCCTGGCCACACTGCCGGGTGGCCCTCGTGGTGCATCCAGACAGGGCAGGGGCCGAGGGGACAGCCGGGGGGACAGCTGGGGCCCCGCCGCGCCTGCTGCTGAGTGCCGGCCTCGCCTCCTCCAGATGCTGAGCTGCCTGGAACACATGTACCACGACCTGGGCCTGGTCAGCGACTTCGGCATCAACCCCGTCACGCTCCGGCGCTGGCTGGTGAGTGCCGCCCCGCCCCCGCCAGGCCCAGTGCTGGAGCTGAGCTGAGTGGGAAGCTGCACGCAGGGACGGCCCTTCCCGAGGAAGCGCAGCCCCTCTGTCCTCTGCCGGCCCGGCACAAGTCAGATGGGTGATCGAGGCCTGTGTGTGCACACGTCTGTGCATGTGTGTTTAGCACATCTTTTTGTGAACAATAGCACCGTGCTCTGAACCCAGCAGTGAACCCTGTTAACCCTCCTGTGGTCGTGGGACCTGACAGCTTGTCGCGCCCCTTGGGGACACCTCAGCACTCGGAGTCGGGGTCTCGAGGGTCAGGCCGGGAGCAGCCAGCTGTGTCCCCGGGATGTCGTCGGGGTGCGCGGCGCTGCGGGGCTGAGCTGTCCTCCTGTACCCCAGCTCTGCGTGCGTGACAACTACCGAAGCAATCCCTTCCACAACTTCCGGCACTGCTTCTGCGTGACCCAGATGATGTACAGCATGGTCTGTCTCTGCAGCCTGCAGGTGGGTCCTGAGAGGGACACCCACCTGTCCCCTGGGGCCCTGGTTTGGGGCCTGGCTGCCCCACCCAGCCCATGGGGCTGCTCCTGTTAAGGGAGCTGCTGCAGGCCGTTGTGGTGGCACATGCCTGCAATTCCCAGCACTCTGGGAGGCTGAGGCAGGACAGTCCCAAGTTCAAGCCCACGGCAATTTAGCCACTTAGCAAGACACTGTCTCAGCATTTTTTAAAAAAGAGCCAGAGACATAGCTCAGTGCAATGGTCCCAGGTTCAATCCCCAGTACTACAAAAAAAATAAAAAGTACAGTGCGGCCTGACCTCCTTACCCTACCCCAAGCCCTTGGGGTAGCCGGGGGCACAGGGGTGGCAGCTTCATCCTGCCTTGCTACCGTCTCCACCTGCCCAGCCCCTCCTCAGCATCCTCCCTCCCAGCGAGGCAGGCCAAAATCTAAACTCCGTCCTTTGATGCAGGAGAAGTTTTCCCAAATGGACATCTTGGTCCTCATGACGGCAGCTATCTGCCACGACCTGGATCACCCGGGATACAACAACACGTACGTGCACATCTTTCTCTCCCTTCCCTTCGGCAGGTGCCCATCAGCTCTGCCCTCCCACCACCCCAGTTGGAGCTGCCCAGTTTCCGATGCTGTCTGGGGCCTTTGTCCTGGGCCTCCCCGGGGAGGGCACCCTCAGGGCCACTGGGCCCTGTGGGCATCCACACCATGTTACGGTCCTGGCTCCAGGCTCACCGGGCATAGCAGAGTCTGGGCAGTGCCAGCACCGCCTTCCAAGGCTCTTCCTACCTGCAGAAGGAGCAGGCGCTGGGGACGGCTCCACAGTGGGGCTGTGGGCCGGGGGACACCAAGCCCTCCTGCCTCAGTTGGGCACAGAGCACCGTCCCTGGAGCCCACAGGGTCTAGTGGGCAGTCACAGTGATGCCTCGGTTCTTGCCAGTACATCTCTGTGTGTCTGTGTGGCGACATCAGACATGGCTGACAACCATGCTGTCCTTTGTCAGGTCCAGAGTGGGTCCCCAGGTGTGGCCACCAGTACGGCGTCACCCAGGCCACACCTGCTTCCTCTGCTCAGTCCCACAAGCCTTCACTCACGTGGGCCCTGTCAGTCCGACTGTAAAACTCAAGACACCGGGGCGGCTGGGTCGAGGCGTTGGGTCACCAGCCCCATGGCGCACCTTCCCTCCTGCCTCTGCGGGCGCCACTCACACACCTGGGGGCACAGGTGCCCCCCATACAGGTGCCTGACCCCTGCTCTACTCCCCAGGTACCAGATCAATGCCCGCACCGAGCTGGCCGTGCGCTACAATGACATCTCCCCACTGGAAAACCACCACTGTGCCGTGGCCTTCCAGATCCTAGCCCGGCCCGAATGCAACATCTTCGCCAACGTGCCGCCCGAGGGGTTCAAGCAGATTCGGCAGGTGGGGTGTGGGGCCCTCCAACCACAGCAGGGTGGTGTGTGAGGGACAGAGCAGCATCCCACCATCCCGTGGCTGGAGACTCCTGGTCACAGCAGAGTCCACCGGGGACCCTGAGACCTGCCCTCCTGCCCCATCTCCGCCAGGGCCCAGGATGGGACCACAAGAAGTAGGGTGGGGGAAGGGACTGCCATGCCTCCAGCATCCCACTGGCCTGCAAACCATGGCCAGCTAGCTCAACCCTGATGGGCTCCCTCTGAGATGAGACGTGTCCATTCTGCAGTCCAGGAAACCGAGGCTTGGAGAGGGTAGGTGACCCACCCAAGGGTGCAGGCCTGACAGACACGCTGCAGCCAATCGGCCACTGCCCTGCAGTCCCCGCTGCT
>PVJO010011053.1:0-61025 GCA_004026905.1 Hystrix cristata
CTTTTTCTAGTGCTGGGATGAACCAGGGCCTCACCTCAGCCCCATAGGAGACTCATAGTCCTTCCTCTTTCCTCTTTCCTTCTTCCTTCCTTGCTCCTTCCTGGTCAGTTTCTGTAACTGGACCAGACCTGAGAGAACCAACCGAGGAGGAAGAAAGCTTTCTTCAGCCCCACAGCTGTGGAGTTTCAGTCCATGACTGCTTGGCGCCATCGCCTTGGGTCTGTGGTGAGACGGTCCACCTCGCAGTCCTGCCAAGGGCTGGCTGGGGACCCGGCCTGCAACTCAGGAGTTTTTGGGGACACATATCCAAGCCATACCACCTGCCCTTCTATCTACTTTTTTTCCCCCTCGGTGGTGCTGGGAATGGAACCCAGGGCCTCTTGCCTACTAGGAGAACGTCTCCCTCTCAGGTACGTCCCCAGGCCTCATCTGAGTACTTAGCAAGCACAGACTACGAGCCACACCTCGTGCTGGCTTCTCTGGCTGTGGTGTACAGGGCTGTGTATGTCATCCTTACAAGTGAGTGGGGCCACAAATACAAACAAGAAGCACAAACGTGTGTATACACATTGTATAACATTTTTAGGCTGGGCGTGGTGGCACCTGCCTGTAATCCCAACACTCTGGAGGCTGAGGCAGGAGGATCACTGAGAGTTCAATGCCAGCCTGGGTTACATAATAAGTTCAAGGCCAGTCGGAACTACAAAGTGAGATCCTGTCTGGAAAAATCTTTATTCATATTCTTTAAAAAATTTTTACTAGTATATGTTTGCAATACATCATGAATATATTCATCGTGGGGTATTGGTAATGTACATAGCACATCTGGATCTTTTTGACTTCCCCTTCCCTGCCCTCGTCCCATCCTCCCCGATATCCACATCCCCTTCCCATCTTCCCAATGGCTACCCCTCTGTTTTCTATCATTTTTCTTTTATAATAACAATAATGGCCAATGTTCATTGGGCACTTCCAATGTACTAAGTACTTTACAAGCATTTTATTTTAACCTTTCTTGTGCACACACAAAAAGCCTCAAGAAACCCACGAGAAAGACAGTGTTGGGGTTATCTTTCACGGGCCAGGAAACTGAGGCACAGAGAGATCAGAGCTGAGACAGGCGGGACTCGAGACGCAGCTTGGACTAGCCTGTCTCCAGGCACCACGTCGAGGCCGCATGCAGTGGCACAGGGACGCACAGGACCCGACCAGGCGCCTGGTGGCCCGGGCGCGCCCGGCGGTCCCGGACGCAGGTGCGGCGCAGGTGCGCGGCCGCCAGGTGCCAGGTGCGCAGCCCCCGCCGCCGGCCGCCCCGCGCGCCCCGCCCCGCCCCGCGCCGCGCCGCCCCCCGCGTCCCTGCGCCGTCCCCGTCCCCGTCCCGGCTCCACCCCCGCCCGTGCCGCCTGAAAAGCCGGGCCGCGGGGCGGCGCGCACAGCCGGCGAGGAGCAGCGGCCATGACTGCGGAGAAGGCGCTGCCCCTGGGCAACGCCAAGGCGGCCGAGGAGGCGCGGGAGACCCAGGCGCTGGGCGGCGGGGACGCGCGCGACCGCACGCGCGACAAGGCGGTCCACGAGCGCGGCCACTGGAACAACAAGGTGGAGTTCGTGCTGAGCGTGGCCGGGGAGATCATCGGGCTGGGCAACGTGTGGCGCTTCCCCTACCTGTGCTACAAGAACGGCGGAGGTGAGGCGCGAGGGGACGGGGCGCCGCAGGCTGGGGGAGGGGCGGGGACCCCGGAACACGCGACCCCCCGCCCCGCCACCTGTTCCTCGCACGTGGCGCGCGCGCTTCACACCTGAGCGTGCACCTGCCGGCGGCGCGCAGGAACCTCCCGACAAGAGGCGCGCCGAAGCGGAGCTGCTGTGACTTGGGCAGGAGACCTTCTGGGTTTGGAGCGTTTGCTGAAGTGCCGGGTGCCGCACTAAGCTTTCCCCTTGTCGCCTTGGTTCAGGCTACTGTCACCTTGGCAGGCATTTTAGACCCATCTTGCGGACGAGGAAACTGAGGGTCAGAGAAGCCCTTCCCCGAGCCAATGAGAAAATGGGATGCTGACCCCAAAGGCCTTGTTTAATTGGGCGTGAGCTGAAAACTGGGAGAACTGTTAGGTGAGGCTTTGCTGGTTGCTTTCCTGCCTTGCCTTTTAGTGCTCCTGAGGCCTTTTCTGGGGCTGGGATTTGGGCTTTCTGTGGTGGAAAAATAGGCACCAAGCAGTTTTTCTTTGACTGGTCTCAGAGTCACCCACAACAAGTAGCAGCGAGGCTGCCCGAGTGTGTAAGAAACGCTTGGAGATTGTGGAGAGAAGGGACAGGGAGGTGATGAGCGGGCCATTTCTAGTGATAGCATCCCGGTTTGCCAGAAGATGCAGTTGTGAATCCACAACTGTCCCAGCTCAGAGACACCCCACGGGTCTGTGGCAAGGGATCTCACAGAGCCTTCCTCGGAGCTGCTGTTTCTCCAAGGGAAGCCTGTCTGCACAGTGCCATCTCTTTGGTGCACCCCCTGCTCTCGCAGCCCCTGAAAAAGGTGGCTTATAAGTGGGGTGGCAGGGATAGCGCAGGACTTCTGGGCAAGCCCAGCAGGGGGAGCGAGAAGGGGACTGCTCTGCCCAGGCCCTTTGTTGGAGGCGATCATCCTGAAGTGCAGGCTGCTCCAAGCCTGCCCCGCGCTGTTAATGAAGTGGCTGCCAATGTTGGCAGACGGCAAGGGGGGATGGAGGGAGTGGACTTGGAGACCCCAAATGTGCCCTCTCTGCTCAGCCCGGGTCCTGCCTCTTTTCTCAGGCAGCCTTCATAAGCTGTGATGTGCTCTTTGGAACCTGTGGAAATCCTACGGTGTCTTCTCAGGGCAAAAGTTGTTTTGATGTTTCTGTTAATCTAGGAAATTGTGATAGCAAAACAAAAAGCATTCCTAAAAGTAGAAAATGGGGTAAATTGGGTTAATTACAAATTCTGCCACAGATTTAAAAAAAGAAAAGGTTGTAGTGAGCAAAGTTTAAAAATGAGTCATTGTTGGGTTTTCTCTTTTTTTCTTTTTCCTCTCTGTAATTTGCCAAGTGTCTCCTTTGGTGCAGATATCCTGGTTGGATTGTGGTAGTGTCTTAAGGATCCCGGTACTAGCTCTGTGAGCATGTGGACCAGACGCTTGCACCAGGTCTCACCTGTTCGGTTCTAGGGCGGTGATGGCGAACCTTCCAGAGCTTTCCGTGGTAACAAACAGTCCGTAGTGGCATGCATGCCATAGGTTTGCCACCGTTGTTCTAGGGGTTCATAGGTAAAATGTAGTGCATTAAAGATTTGCTGCGGCTTTTCAATCAATTAGATTTAGATTCAGCGAACAGATCCTTTTGCTCTCTTTCACACACTTTTTGCCCTGTAATATAGTTGGGCCGTTTATCTATTGTTTCCCTTTTTTTACTTGCATGGTTCTGCTGATAGATCCCAAGAACAGTTTGAAGTACTCCTTTCCCACTGGGAAACTTTAAATTACTCACTTGCCCAGAAAAAAGCTAAGATCCTTTCAAAACCTGGTGGTTAGGGCCTTGTTGTCAGGATTGATCTGATCAAAACTGTTGCTCTTAATCCTTGCAGTTAAAGGGATTTCCTTCAGGGGGAGAAAAAAAAGCAATTTTGTTGAAACTCTCATTTCTGAGATCAGATGGTGGGAAATAGTACGTTATTAGACAGGAGAAAGGACGCAGGATTTTGGGAAAATCCCCTTCTGCTTGCAATAGCTCATGTTTACCTCCGTTATTTGATTTGTTTTGCAGAATGACCCGGGCAGTAGATATTGTGTTTCAAGTGAGGAGTACTAAAATTTAAAGTGGTCTTTTCCCAGACTGCTGGTGAGCCAGCCTGGCTGGATAGATCCTTGTGACAAGGTGACAGGGTCTCAGCTCCACAGCTGAGCCTTGTGTCCAGGGCACTTAACTCTTTGAAGCCCACTTTGCTCCTTATGTGGTTCCCTGGGAATGCTTTTCTTTATTAAACAATATTTTGTTTTTGTAGGTTGCTCTCAAAGTAAGTAAGAAGGGTCCCCTTCACCTGGCCTGTGGAGAGCACATTAGCATTATAAAGAAGGGTGTGACTTCCAGGGCAGGAACAGAGTTGGCCTGTGTTGGAGGATGGAACATAGAAATTAAAGAACTGAGCTTCAGTGAGACGCTTTCTTTTACATTATCTCAGATCCATGACAGTTCTGGGAGCTCAGCAGTGTAGATGTGGAGGACTAAAAGCTCCATTTTACAAGTGGAGAAGTTGAGGCTCAAGAGGTCTTAGGTGGCAGAGAACACAAACCCAGGGCTGACTCTGGTCCTCCCAGCTGCAGCTTGAGCTTGAACTCAGCATTGCATTTTGCCTGTGAGGGTGCTAATAAAGATCTCTCGTGCAGAACATGAAATGGCGATGGCAGGTTTCATCTCATTCCTTTGCATCCTTCCAGGGGCATTCCTGATTCCCTATGTGGTGTTTTTTATTTGCTGTGGAATTCCTGTTTTTTTCCTGGAAACGGCTCTGGGGCAATTCACAAGTGAAGGTGGCATTACATGTTGGAGGAAAGTCTGCCCTTTATTTGAAGGTAAGCGTTGATTTCATTAGAAAATTAAAAATTTCCCCAGTTATTTGCAGGTTGCTCTCAAAGTTGCAAAGAAATACTCAAGTTTCTCCTTCTCTTTTGTCCTTTTAGGCATTGGCTACGCGACGCAGGTGATCGAGGCCCACCTGAATGTGTACTACATCATCATCTTGGCCTGGGCCATCTTCTACCTGAGCAACTGCTTCACCACGGAGCTCCCCTGGGCCACCTGTGGGCACGAATGGAACACAGGTATGGCCCTCAGGGAGGGTCTCTCTACTGGTCCTGCCAGGAGACCTGGGATTGGGGGTGCGCTGTTGGCCTCTGGGCTCTTGTCAGGGTCCAGTTTTCTGGAAGTGGCCTCACTCAAACTGGGGGTCAGTTCTGTAGCTGGAGTGGGTTTATTCTGCAGTTACCGCTGGAGCTAAGTGTGGGCCCGGGGCTTGGCATGGTGAGGAGAATGAGGGTACTCCGGAATCTTTGGTGAGTGCAGAGATTCAGCCCTCTGGGGACTGGGTAGTGGGTGGGGAGACTCAGGGGACCAGGGCTACAGTTCCAGCCCTGCCCCTCCAAGTGGCAGGTTTCCTCTGTGAAAAGAAGCGATTAGACTAGATTAAGGGTGCAGACCAAGGGCCTTTGGGCTGATCTGTCTTTAAATGATGAACAGCAAATTGTAGAATGTATTTGATTTATACTTCATGTGAAAATCCAGACTTCTAGCTTCTCTTCCAAAATTAAAAGATCTGGCAATATTTCTGCTTGGCAGCAGTGGCTGCAGCTGAGACACAGCTGTTCCTTTAAGTGACACATCTGTCCTCTAGTTGCTACCATCCTTACCCAGATTACCTCCTTTATTTGCCTTACCTGCCCAACACAGCTAGACATTTGAATTCAATCAATGCCCCTAACTCCAGAATGCAATAATTTTTTAGATTACTTTTTAAAAAATATGCTGTTTCCTTTTCAAATCGTCATGTTATCAGGATTGAGTTTTGTAATTGGAGAAGGAAAATACCTGTCCAGCCCCTTTCTGAGATGGCTGTGCTCCCAGCAGACATTAATAATCAATTGCAGCATACCTTCTCAGGTCTTTACCCGAGAGTGCTTCTTGGTAGTTACATTCCAGGTATCTGTTGCCTTTTGACTGGAATTGGGTCACATACTTTAACCTCCTCACCACTCATGTCATAATCTGGGGTTAGACTGCCTGCAAATAGCCTCTCATCCTGAGGGCTGCAATACAGGAAGACCGGGAGGGTGTTGGTCCCCAGCAGAAGGAGCAGCAGGCAGCAGACCTAGACAGTGTTGTGACTGGGCTTCTAGCCCATGTGATTTTGCACTGCCTCTCCTCCCAGGCACATTCTGTGGCAGCTTTGCTTTCTCCAAACCCTGATTCTTCTTTTTTGAGACAGGCTCTCACTGTAGTTCAGGCTAACCTTGAACTCATTATGTATCCCAGGCTGGCCTTGAACTCCTAGTGATCCTCTTGCCTCAGCCTCCTGAGTGCTGAAATTACAGGCGTGTACCACCACACCTGGCATACCTCTGGTTCTTACCCTTGCTTTGGCAAGGGACCTCTCAGAGTTGCTACAAAACAAAGATTCAAGGATGTAGTCTTGGAGGTATGCAAATCCTCTATGATAATCTGATTGTGTATTTTGAGGGTCCTCTAAAAACAGGCGCACATTCTGGACCTTTGGCATAACCACTTTGTAACTGATAATGGGCAGGATTCCACTTCGTGACTCTGTGTTTACATTTCAACATGAATTTGTAGCAATAGAATGATAATGGTCAAGGGAAAGAAAGCAGAGAGATTTAATTCCTAAATGGTGTGAAGGGGGCTGCGATTGTGCCACAGTAGTAAGAGCGCTTGCTTAGTGTGTGTCAGTCCCTGGGTTCCATCTCCAGCACTGCAAAAATGTTATTATAATTTTAAAAAATAAAGAAAAGAAAAAGAAATGGTGCACTGGTACTGAAGGAAGTGCAGTTAAGGATGCATAAGCAGTAGGCCGCAGGTTTCGCAGAAGTGTGACAGAGGAAACTGGCCATAGAAGCGAGTCTGTAGTAGCTCATGGAGGAATCAGCCCGGCGGCCAGAAGACCCGCCTCTTACCCATCAGCTCCATTTGTCTGTCAGGGGAGCAATTTGATTTCTCTAAGTGGCATTATCCTACTCATCCATGTTATGTTATCACTCTGAATTGTGTTGGCCCTATAGTTTGGTTGGTATTTAACTTGTAAATTTAATTTTGCTTTTCCAGTTGTGAGAATTATATAGCCACAGGACTTTATAGCACATGATTAAATATCATTTGAACAAAAATAACTGGTCAACCTTGGGCGTCTGAGAAATTTTTTTACTTTAGGAATAAAACAATTAAGCACCACTATTTTGGAGAATCTGAAGGGCTCCACCTGCCCAGGACCTAGCAGTCCTTCTGCTTACCATTTCCGGTTTCCAGATTCCTCTTGAGACTCACCTGTGGATCTGAGAGCACCTCCTCTTGCAACTTAGTTAGCATTTGGTAGGAGGAGTGGGAAGCAAGTAGACAGCCTCCTCCTTCCACTGCTTGTAACCCATTGTGAAGCAGTGGCAGACCTCTGGCACGCATGCCACGGTGGGCTGTTTGTATCATTGAAAGCTCTGGAAGGTTCGCCATGGATGCTCTGAAGGTATGGAATGCTGTTCCTGCAGTGTGCACAATGTCACCTGCAGGAGGTGGCTCCTGTCCCCAGGTGTAGCCTGGGGCGTGTGTGCGTGCAGGAGAAGGAACAGGGGCCCGCCGAGTGGGCTCTGGCCCCGAGCTGGCCACTCCTGGGTGCCTGGCATCCTAAGGGTGCAGGCATGGGGCCCCTCTGCCCCAGGGAGCTCTGTGAACAGGGGAGCACGGGTTCTGTAGGGGCCAACAGTATGCAGCACTAAACACATGGAAGGAAATGGAGCCCCAGCAGGAGTTTGTACTCAGTTCTGTCTTTGACTGACTGCTGATTTTATGGAAGAGGAAGAGGGTGCAGGTGGGGGTGTCTCCTGAATATTCTGAACCTTAGATTCTTTCTCTTCAAAATAAAAGGCATCTGAGAAGGTGATTCTCCGAGGACCTTTCAGTTCTGCCCTGGATAGAACTCAGGGAGGGAGATCAGGGAAGGCTTCCTGGAGGAGGAGGAGGAGAGGTGACCGGGTTGTTCTGGTCCTTGATCCTCAAACACTAGGATAGCTTTACATGAGTGTCCCTTGATCATTGAATTTTTGAGAAAGCTGTCCAAGGAACCCTTTCTGGTTAATGGATCAAGTGAGGCAATGAAGAAACCAAGGGCTCTCTACACGTGTAAGTCTGTGGTGTTTCACTGACCCTCCATCTTTATAAGCAGCTACAGTATTAGCCCCCTTTTAGAGGAAAGCAGTTACAGGTGCACTTCTGCCCTGGGACACCATCGTCGACCCATTCTTTTAGTCCCTCTAGTCCAGCCAGGGCCACTGGGCAGGAGAGAGAAATACCTTGACGGGACTTAGGCGAGAGAAGAGGGAAGGAAAGCAGACTTGGGAATGAGGCTGGAGGCCAGAGTGCAGTAGGACAGAGAGGGGGCGAGCGAGGCTGCCTGCTCCTCAGCTCCCCCATTCTGACTGTCCCAAGCTTTGCTGTTTGTGGAGCATCGATTCTACCAGCCGCATCCTTTGAGCCTTTGTTTGCTTGGTGCTTGCACCATCCGCTCTGAATGTTTTCCCGGAGTCGGCCCTCGTCAAGGTTAATTGTCTTGCATGTCTTCTCTTGTTTCCGCTGTAGAGAAATGTGTGGAGTTCCAGAAGCTGAACGTGAGCAACTACAGCCATGTGTCCCTGCAGAACGCCACCTCCCCCGTGATGGAGTTTTGGGAGTAAGTGGAGGACACTTTTCTCCCTGGGCTGTGGGGCTGTGTGCTGGTTCTGCCCCGCTGGCCTGGCCCAGGCTCTGGACAAAGTGGACCCTTGCTGCAGCTGGGTGCTTCTGGCTTCTCTGGGCATCTGCCTGCCCTAGAAGCCTGAGTGGAGATAGACCTTCTGGGCTCCCCAGATGAGCTGCTGAGAGAAAGGCTTTCTTGGCATGCCTGGTTGTTTACTGGGGCAGGAAGTGCTTGATAAAAGGTTAGACAGTTTAAAAATTCATTTTGAACAGAAGAGAAGTTGTAGCATGTTTGCAGTAAGTGAAGTCGAGAGTATAGTCAGCCCTGACGGCAGCCGTCTCCAGGGGATAGATTAGCTCGCTTCCAGTAGCTGCAAGGTGGTGGATACACTTTAATGGGTGGTGGTTACACAGAGGCAGGTTTCAGACGGGCCCCAGGGCATTGGCTGAATGGAAGTACCTCTGAAGGTTGTGAGCACCCACATTGGAAGGGTTAGCCCTGTGGGACTGCGACCTTTGCTGGGGACCTGTCAGAAGCCCCTGAAATGATAAGCGGTAGTAATGTTGGGTGGGTATTTTCCCAGAAACGGGCATAGTTTTACCAGAGTTCCAAAGGATTGTGACTCTTACAAGACTGCTGCACGCAGCGGTCCAAGTTGCACGCTGCTAAATCCGAGGGGGCATCATTCGCATTATGGAATGTGCACCCCAGAATTGCATAGGGCATGACCTGTCTAAAAGCAAGTGGCCCTGAGTTCATAGCTTCTGTAATGAAGCAGGACCGTCCTTTGCAGGAGGAACTGAAGAGTCGTTTCCTGCACGAGCTGCAGGCTGGACTAAATCCTTTCCGAGGCTTTTCAGTCCAGGAGGGCTGGCTTCGTTGAAGAAGCCTCCCCTGTTCTGATGCTAATTGATAATGGTGCATATGTGGAGGGAGTGGTTTTATGAGTGATTTTAATTCTTTTCTCCTTCCCTCTCTAGAAGCAATTATGCTGAATTCAGATTTTTTCACATGCACATCTTTGGCTTGTTCCAAGGGCATGATGCATACCTTTAAATTGTACTTCACGGCATCCATTTCTTACATTCTTATATATTTAAAATTTTACATTAATGGTGTCCATTCCTTACGTTTGTACAACAGCCTTGTTTCTTTGTTCAGTGTTGGTTCTGATGTGCAGCCGTGCTGATGTGGGGAGCGCTGGCTGTCTCTCTCTCCCAGCCCCGTGTGTGACATTGCATGGCACGAATGGCCTTCTTCGTGTTTGTCCAGGTCCCCTTGATGCACCTTGAGTCAGCTGCCCGTTGGCACTGTTTTCGAGAATGCTGTGTGAAAGTCTTGTGCTTGCTTAGCATGTGAGTGAAGGGTTCTGGGCCATATCCCTATCGCAGTGTGATTTATGCAGCTAGAACAGAAAGCCCGACACTGGGTGACTGGAAAAGAACAAATGTTTTTCTCGTCGTTCTAGCGATTGGCAAGTACAAGGTTGAGGGCCGGTGTCATCCCCTGAGGAAGAAGGCAGAAGAGCAAGAGGTCAAACTCTCCCTTATAACCCACACCTGATGACGAACCCACTTCCCGATAACAATATCCATTCTCTTACGATTAACGAGCCCTCATGTGCTAATCAGCTCTGAAAGGTCCCACCTTTCAGCACTGTTACATTTGGGATTCAATTCCCAACAGGTGAACTCTAGGGGCCACATTCAAACCATAGCGATACTGAGGAGGAAGTGCTAGGCCTTGCCGTTTTATCAGCTGTGCAAAGGGATTGCCCTAATCTACAGTCTGACGTGAGTGCCTGAGACGTTCTGCTGGGCCACATTCTTGTAGCGCTTGGTCTGTTTGGTTTTTGTTTTGCTGGTGTAACGGGTGTGAAATGGTATTTAGCTATTTCACATTTGCATTTCTCTAATTACTTGAGGTTGAGCATTTAAGGTGTTTCTCTGTTATTTGATATTCTCACCCATGAACTTCGGGTTTGTGTCCTGTTCAATTTGGATCGCTTGTCTTTTACAGATAGGAATTCTTAATACATTCTGGATATTATTGACAGGGCTATAAATGTCCTTTCCCAATGTGTGGCTTCTCTTTCTCATTTATTTATGGTGCACAGAATTTTTAATTTTACTGAAGTCGCATTTGTCAACCTCTTCTTTTTGGTTTGCACAATTGGTGTCTTATTTAAGATATGTTTCTGTACTCCAAAGTTGTAAAAAAAAATTCTGTGGCTTCTCCTAAGAGTTTTAAGATTTTGTTTTTCAAATTTAAGAATAAAATCTATGTGGAATTTTCTTTATATCATATAGGGTAGAAATCTAATTTTATCATTTATATGAATGACCAATTTCCCAGGTAGTACATCCTTTCTAGGTTGAGTTGCAAAGCTATCTTCTATATATTATTTTCCTAGAAACACAGGTCTGTTTTGGGGACTCTGTGTTTCACTGGTCTCTGTGTCTCTCTGTATGTCAATACCACATCTGTAGTTTTATTGTAAGCCTTGAGCTGGAAAGGCAGCTCCTTTAATTTTTTCCAAAATGATCTGTGTTCCAAATACTTTTAGAATTCACTTGTTAGTTTAAACAATGATGAGAACAGCCAGAAGGAGTAAAATAGCACTGAGGGTTTTGATTGGAAGTCTATTGAAATTTTAGGTTAACTTGAAAAGAAGTGGCATCTTCATGGTTGTGCCTCTCTGTCCACGAACATGGGCTAGCCAGCCCTCCATTTACTTAGGTCTTTTTAAATGCCTTTCAAAGGAATGCTGCTGTACTGTGGTCTGTGGGGCAGCAGCCTCGGAGTCACCTGCTTGTCTCTCTTAGACCTGTGAATCATCATCTGGAATTGAGCATCCAGAAGATGTGTGCGAGGAAGGAGGCTTCTCTGTGTTTCTTCCCAACTCCACTGGGCTGTGGTTTCCTGGAGGAATGTCGAAGAGACTCATTTTGTACCTGTATACTTAAAGGTTTGCAAAACACGGTTTCTGTGCTTTTCTTAGCCCATCCTGAACCCCAGACTGGCCCTGGTCTCTGTGTAAGTCCCTGTCATCTTGCACCACGGGTTCCCTTTGTAACATCTGCGGAACCCCCGATCATTGTTGGTGTCATGTATTTGTTCATTGCCTTCCCCGGCGAGCTCATGAAGCAGCACCTGTCTGGTTGTAGTTGCCCTGCTGGGCTGTGAAATGCCCTCGGCGAATTGTATGAGATGAATGAATCTGAGATGTACATGGATGGCTGAGGAGGAAGGCAGGCAGGTAATCTGTTTTAGTGAAATACTGCAGGAGAAGAGGCACCAGGGCTCTGGCAAGACTCACGCTGTCGGAAAGGTTCCCACTTGACAGCGCTGATTACTGCCGGGATCCCTTTGCAACATCTACAGCACCCACTCATTTGGACCCCAAGTGGCCGGAAGGGACAGCTTGTCCACGTCCTCCTTTGTAAGGATCTGTGGCAGCTCCTCGGTCCTGTCACATGCATGTGCATGGCAGAATGATCTCGAAGCACAGGAAAATCATCTGTTTTCTATGCAGAATGCGTCTCTGTTATCTGTGTAGCACTGAATTCTGTGTCCTGAAACCACTCCCATCTTGGTGCCCCTTCGTGAGGTGGTTTTGTCTGCTGCAAAACAACTTTCTCCCGAAGTGAGCATGGAATCCAGAGACCGTGTGAGATGCTCGTATCCTCCTATGAAAACCTGTGCAGTCACGGGTGTTTAAGGAGGGCTGCCAGCTGTGTCCTTCAGAGGGGACCTCCACTGACTACTAATTAACCTAGATCCCCAATTTAGTTTCCTAAAGAAGACGCTGGAAGCGCTGGCCCTCTTCCTGGCACACCCTACCGCTGCCAGCTAGCATCCCCCTGACACAGCCCGGAGGACACATGGCTGGGGAGGAAGAGGCTCTTCCTTAAATCAACTGGAAGCTGACTTCGGGGGCTTTGGATAGAGCACACCTAATCCTTTTTCCCTGGGACAGCCCTTCCAGTATTGGATCAGTTTCCTGAAAAAATGTTCCTTTCCCGGTTGGTGAGGAATTCTCTTTGCTACTCCTTTGTGCAGGGGTCTGTAGATCCCCCGCTTCTGTTTGCATCTTCTGTGTGTTGTCTTTGCAGTGCCTCCAACTCCAGGGTCTCACTGCTTGGTCACAGAGAAGCCTTGGCTGTCTGCTAGTTTGTTCATTTGACAAAGGCCCGCACTCCTGATGCGCTCGAGAAAGACACTGCACATAGTCAGGGAGGCAGAGATGAGACATGACATTCTAGTCTTAGGAAGCAGAAGTGAGACAATGCCATCGGCTACCGTAAAATCACTAGCAAGGCACTCCTCCCCTGCCTGCGATTGGCCATGGCTTCACCTTGCCATGGGCCCCTGTCCGAACCACCTCTCATATTAAAATTTCGTTTTCCTTTTTGGGATTACTGGTTAGTGAGAAAAGCTTAGGCCCTGAGTCCATGCTGGATTCTGACTCTGGCAAGGGGCCTGCGGGGCAGCTTGTCTTCCTAATGTCGGATCGCAAAATCAGGCCGTCCTTGTTTCCCTTAGTAACCCATTATGCACTGATTTAAATACAGTATGTCTGCAGCTCTGATCCTGAGCGTGGAGGCTCGGGTAAGACCAAGCTCTAGTAAGCGTCTAATGAGTGTTGGGACATTACATGGACCTTGATTTGTCTTCACTTCCCCTTCCCAGGCCTCTGTGTCCCCTAGTCCAGGGTTTTGTAGGTAAAACCAGACTTGCCATGTATACAATCAAAATTGCTTTTGCTCAGTGTCAATTCAAGGAACACGTGTTGAGCACATATTGTGAGCTGGGCCTGAATTAAACTCTCTGGGGATTCACTTCTGTTTTTTATTGAGAAGAATGAGGACTTATCTTTCTGGATTTTCTTTACCAGAGGAGGTTCTGTGTTGTTTTTCTTTCTTTTTTTGGAGTCACGTGGACATTTTAATTGATTTTCTTTGGGTGCAAAATCGGTGATCAGCATTGTTGGGGTGGAACCTGGATCCTTCTGTGGAACTGAGCGCTTCTGGCCCTCCTTCCCAGACTTGTCCTCCCCGCCATCTGTTACCCTTCCTTGCTGAGCTCCTTCCTGCCATTTGGATGCTCTGGCCTTGACCCAGGGTCTGTTTCCTGAAGAATCCTTATCAGATCCTTGTGTGTGTGGCTCCTCGTTATCGCTGAGTCTCAGTTCAGATGTTACTTGAGGACCCTTCTCTGACCAGCCTGGGGGCACCAGCACTCCATCACATACCACCCACCACTCTGTTTCAGTGTCTACGTAGTTCTTGTCCCCAGTCCTTGTGTCTTGGTTAATTCGTTGATTCCCCCTCTTCCTGCATTATAATTTAAACTCCACATGGACACTGATTATGTCTGTTTTGTTTGCTGTTGTTTTGCCAGCCCATTCTAGGTGCCCAGTGAGTATATGTTGAAACAAATGAAGGGAAGAGTAAATGAATGGGTATTTCCTAACCCCCCAGAATCCAGTGTTCCCTTCTGTAAATTGCAAATCAGATAACACCCACTCCAGGGTGATGGTGATGCTGACAGCACCCCTGGGCCCAGTTCTTTGGAAAGGTTTGAAAGGATTAATAGAAAGATTTTGATTAGCTCTCCCATTTGTGGAATGGAAATTGTGTTAGGCAGCTGTGCATCACTGTGACAAAATACCTGAGATAAACAAAGGAGGAAAGGTTTATTTTCGCTCACAGGTTCAGAGATTTCAGTGCACTGTTGCTTGGCCTGTGGCAGCACAGGACATCATGACAGGAGCATGTAGTGGAGGAAGCAGAGGGTGAACGATGAGGTCCCAGTATCCCTCCAGGCCCGCAGGGACCTCACTTCCTCCCACCAGGCCATGCCTCCTAAAGGTCCCACCACTCCCTGCCACAGGCTGGGGACCAAGCCTTTAGCATATGGGATTCTGGGGGGTGCATTTCAAATCTAAACCATAGCATAGGGCAACCCCATTTCCTACCTTACCAGCCCCTCCAGTGGGCCATGAGATTACAGATCATGCTTTCTGAAGACTTTCATGAGCTACACCTGGTGCATGAGTTAGCACCTGTCACTCAAGCCACTGCCTTCTGTCCTACCCCTGTCTCTGTGGGTGCAGGTTCCTGGCTGGGACTGAGCTGCTGAGGCTGTGTGGTACCAGTCTGTTTACCTGAAGAAGGCTTGGGGCTCCAACTGCAGAGTCCAAAGTGCCTCCAGACCTTGCCCTAACACAGAAGTGTGCCCTGCGTGGCACCATCTACTCTGCTAGTTTAGGTTACCGCCCGACATGGGACCGAGGTGCAGATTTGCGGGTGCAGGTTCTAGGGCCACACTGAGGCTGTGGCCTCTCTCTCTGCCGAGTGCATGCTCACAGGCAACGTGGGCAACCTCCTGGGCCCTCTGTGTGCCCCCTCAGGACGGGGTGATAAGTGGACCTATCTCCCAGAGTTGCCAAGAGCATGTTCGTACAGCACCCGGCACATGATACGTGCTCAGTAAACGGTGGCTGGTCTTGCAAGGAGGACTTTATCCAGACCTTTGAGAATCCCGGGGCTTCAGGGCAGCCCTTAGAGCGGGTCCATCAGCCAGGCCTTGCTGCCCCCACTCAGCCAACATGGTGATCTCTCTCAGTGTGTTTTCTTCACTTGACTGTTCTCCAACATTTCCTGGGAATCCTGGGTGCTGGGCACCTCATCTGCAGCCAGAGAGATGAAGAGAATACTGTCACTCCCTGATGTACCACACAGTTGGGTAGGGGAAGCTAGAGGCTGGGAAGTGGGGGGA
This sequence comes from Hystrix cristata, assembly GCA_004026905.1. Classification (NCBI taxonomy): domain Eukaryota; kingdom Metazoa; phylum Chordata; class Mammalia; order Rodentia; family Hystricidae; genus Hystrix; species Hystrix cristata. The sequence goes on from PVJO010011053.1 coordinate 15,235, forward strand.
GAAGTAGTTTTTGAAATACAGGACAGCAAGTGTCTGCAGGATGCTTGTCTGAAGGCAAGATAAGGAAGGCCAGATGCCTGGCCTTTGGGAAAAGCTTCGGGAAGATAATGATACTTAAGCTGGGCTTTGCAGGATAAGTAGAAGTTCGTGTGGTTGGCTGTGGTGTAAGTGAATGGTGTATGAGATGGTAGCATGAGCAGTAGCGTGAGCCACAGTAGCGTGAGCAGGAGCAGAGACCGCAAGTTGTACGTCGATGTTTATAAGATTTAGCAAGTGCTACTGCATCTGGAGCCTGGGCAGTGGGGGAGGACTAGGTGGGGAGGGAGGCAGGGCCCAAAGCATCTGCTGAATTACAGTGTGGTTTTAGTTACCTGCAGTCAACTGTGGTAGGGAGTATTAATAGGAAAATTACAGAAATAAACAATTATACACACACACACACACACACACACACATATATTTTTTTTCCATACTGGGGATTGAACCCAGGACCTCATGTATACCAGGCAAGTGCCAGCCATTTTCATTTTTTTATTTAGGTACAGGATCTCTGTAAGTTCACAAGCTGGCCTTGCACCTGGAATCCTCCTGTCTCGGCCTCCAGAGTAGCTAGAATTACAGGTGTAGAATGCCACATCTGGCTCAATTCATATGTTTTGAGCTGCATGCTCTTTTGAGTAGTGAGAGGAAATCTCGTACCTGCCGCATCACCAGGGTGTGAAACGTCCCTTTGTCTAGTGTGCCCGTGTTGTATATGTGACCCACCGTGGGTCACTTAGCGACTGTCTTGGTTTCCACATCAACTGCGGAAGCATCACAGTGCCTGTATTCAAGTGGCCCTTATTTGATTTAATAATGGCTCCAAAATGCAAGGTGAGGATCCTGGAAATTTGGATATACCAAAGAGAAGCAGTAAAGTCGTAAAGTGAAAAGTTGAAAATTCATGACTTAGGAAAGAAAAACATCTTCTGCTCACATTGCCAAGGTAAACAGTAAGTCATTGTTAATCTCTTACTGTGCCTCATTATAAATTAACCTTTCTCATAGAGATGCATGTGTAGGAAAAGTATACTGGATATAGGGCTCAGTGCTGTCCAAGGTGTCAGGCATCCACTGGGGAGCTGAAAATGCGTGCCGCATGTCTGAAGGGACGTCTGTCCAAGTCTTCAGCAAGCGCATAACACAGTGTAGGTATCCACAGGGGTCCTGGGGTGCACTGTGAACAGCACCAAGGCTCGCCATTGTGGGTCAGATTATATAGACGCCTAAGGAAGCAGAAAGTATCCCCCAGACTCCAAAGCAGTCTCTGAAGGGTACAACAGGGTTCAGGAATCAAGAGTGTCCAGGGCTCAGGAGGGGCTCTCTGAGGTGTTGGCCTTGGGGCAGGGGCCTGAGGGAAGAGAGGCAGGAGCCATGGACATCAGGGGGTGTTGACCCCATGCGGAGGGGAGAATAATTGCACATTTGGAGATGGGCAGGTGACCGCAGAGGCAGAGCGAGCAGGGGTTCTATGGGATGGCCCCAGAGGGCCAGTCTGTGGGGCCACAGCCAGGTCTGGAATGAGGGGCTGCCAGCGGACATGGTGGTGTAGTCTGGGTGTGGGAAGCAAGGCCTCTGCCTGAGGGGAGGGAGGCTGGGTGGCAGCAGAGCCCCCAGGACTGGGGAAGGCAGAGGTGTAAGAATTAGGTCAGATGGTAGTTCAGTCTGTGTGGCTCAGCTAACCACTGGGGTAAGACAACTGTCCCTCTCATGATTGACAGTAGCCACTGCTCGCTTTAAGAAATCTGTGTTAGTTATTTTGCAGTACTGGGGATTGAACCTTTGCTACATCCCCAGCTCTCCCCCTTTCTTTGCTCATTTTGAAACAGTCTCTCACTGTGTTGCTAAGTTACTCAAGATGGGTTCAAACTTGGAATCCTCCTGCCTCAGCATCTCAGAGTACTGGGGTGACAGGCGTGTGCCGCCGGGCTCTTCCCCGGGAGAGACAGACGGCAGGCTCTGAATTTGCCTGGACTGGTTTCTTCCTAGAGAGCAGCAGAGGCCAGTTTGGCCACAAGCGCCAGTTTTCGGGCCACACATAAGCCTTGTCCTTGGGGTCCCTCTTCTGAAGGTTTATCCCAGGGTGGGGCTGCGCAGGAAGGAGCAGCCTCAGTATAACCAAAGCAGCGCGGTTGATGATAATAAAAAGAGACAGGAGAAACACATAAGATGTTCTTCAATACAACTGCGTTCTTCAGTACATAAATTACCCAACAACCGTTCAAAAGAATGAGGCAGAAAATGTGTTGCTATGGAAGAGATTTCTAAAACTAAAGGGGAAAAGGTGAGATATAAAAATGTTGTGTGCAGGTCGAACGCTCCTGATCTGAAATAATGGGACCAGAGTGTTGCAGTTTTTTAAATTTTGCAATATTTGCATGTCCATGAGATCTTGGGGATGGAAGCCAAGTCAAAACATAAAATTCGTTTCTGTTTCCTGTACACCTTACACAGCCTGCAAGTAACTACACAGCACTTTTACCATGAGCCTGACCGTGTGACCCTCACATGAGACTGTGTGGAACTTGGCGCATGTGGTGTCACGTTGGTGCTCCAGAAATTTTGGGTTTTGTAATGCAAAAACAGCAAATGTTGTTTCCAGTAATCTCCCTCCCCTCAGCCTCTCCTCCCCCTCAGACCCCTAGCAGGTCACTGTTCAGTCCTGCTCGTGTGTATTCCGAGACAGGGTCTCACTAAGTCGCTTGGTTGGGCTCAGCTTGGGCTGGGTTTGAACTTGCGATCCTCCTGCCTCGGCTTCTCAGAGTACTGGGATGACAGGCATGTGCCACCAGGCTTTTCCCCAATAGAGTCAGACAGCAGCCTCTGACAAATATTCTCCACTCCCCGTGGGGTCACCACCCCCTGATGTCTGTGGCTCCTGCCTCTCTTCCCTCAGGTCCCCCCTCTGAGGCCGACACCTCATCCCCGTCCTGAGGTGAGGGAAATACATTCTTCTTGCTCCTATGTCCCTGTGGGCGGAGCATCAGGCTTCTTCCTTTCCTTTCTGTGCTGTTGAAGCACATAAGTGTCCAGGTTTAGCAATTTAATTCCCCTCTTGCAATGGCTCCCTTTCATAAATGTGGGCTGTTTACCAGCAGACCCTCGGTTTTCTTAATGCAAAAGTGATCTGGGTCTTTTTTGTGTGCGTTAGGTGGAAAATGTAGGAAATATGTTAAAGAAAAAGAAGGAAAAGCAACACCCAGTAGGATCTCTGTTTCCGGTCCCCCATTCCTACCTCCTGTTTTCCTCCCTAGTGGCCATACCGGAAGCCCAAACCCAGCCTTTCATTCGCCAAGTCACAGGGAGCTCTCCTTCCCGCAGAGTTTAAGAGTGGGGCTCCAATTCCCCAGGAAGCTGTCTGCCCGGAGGTATCCACGTCAGGGGTGTCCCCCAGCCCAGAGTCCCTGCCTCAGGTCGGACCAGCTAAGACTACTGAGGCTGCTGCAGTCTGACCACCCCACTGAGAAGCCCAGCTGAGGGGTGACTCTGCTTGTCCCTGTCCGTACCATGGTTTAAAATCGAGTGGGGTATAGTATAGGAACCAAGGAATTTGGGCCTGGGGCCGGATGGCAAGAATTTCTCCTTCTTAACCTTGGGCTTGTGACTTCCATCCCTGTCACCTATGAAATAGGAATAATCATTATTGTAGTTGTAGCAGTGGTAGTAATTGGGCTTAGTAAGTACAGGATAGCCATGATCTACCATTACCGAGCATTCGGCTTCATTAGAGTAAAAATAATTGTCTATAGAATTGGCCAGGTGGGGAGTGGCCTTTTTTTTTTTTTTTCAATACAGGGACTTGAACCCAGGACTTTTGCACTGAGCTGCATCCCCAGCCCTTTTTAAATTATTATTATTTTTTTTGGATTGGTGATATGCAGTGTGGTCCTTTCTCGGGGCCACCCGTAGGCCCTGGGACCGGTGCACTGAGCCGGGATGACACTGGGTGAGGTGGATTCAATGCAGGTTTCCACAGAGCATGGGTCAGCTGTGACCCTCTCGTCAGTGAGCCGGCCGGGTTTTGTGAGCCATCCCCAGAGCAGTGTTGCTGGCCAGCATCAGCTCCTCCTCGCCTGTCATCGCACCCCCAGGATGCCTCCCACACTTGTTTCATTTTGCAACTTGGGTAGCCGGGGTGACATCCAGAGGGCAGAGTGGAGGGGGCCGCTCCTGCGCTTGTCCTGTGAGCCTGCCGGCTCTGCATGGAGCACGGTGGGACTGGCAGGGCCAAGGTGCTGGGGCTCTGCCTGAGCTTTCAGCTGCTCCTTGGTGCAGAGCTGCTGTGCCTGGGGACATGGGGGGCTGGCTTGGCGGCACTTTGCTGCCGAGCCCTGCTGCCGAGGAATCCAAGGCCCCAAGGTTGGCGCGGCCCTTTCTGCCGTACGGTATCCATGGGTGACAGTGGGTTACGTTGTGAGTCCGTAGGGGGTCCCAGGTCCTGCAGTGGCCTTTGGTTTCTCAGCCTGCCCTGTGCACCTTGCCCCTGACCTGCTGACCCTCTGTCCATTGCTCCCAAGGAGGCGCAAGTTTTGGGGGGCTCTCCCCATGTTCTTGCTCCTTGAAGGCTAATCCCCTTGCTCCCATGCACCCACGGAGAAACGGAGCAGACATTGAACTTGAGTTTGGGAGACTGGAATTCAAGGCCAGGCTGTGTTACACACTAGTTTTGTGACCGTGGCAAGGTGACTATCTATGCAGGGCTGGTCTAGAGCTCATGATCCTCCTGCCTCTGCCTCCAGAGTAGCTGAGATCACAGGCCTGCACCACCACACCTGGCTTAACAACTTTTTAACAGGTTTATCGAGGTATAATTTACCTGCCATAACATGCACCCTTTTAAGTGTACAGTTCAGTCATTTTGAGGAAATTTACCCAGGGTGACGCTGCCACAGTTCTGGTTTAGAATATTTCCATTTCCCAAATAAGTTCCCTCATGCCCATTAACAGTTTGTGTCTGTTCCCACCTCCATGCAGCTGCTTACCCACTTTCTCTGTCTTTGATTCGCCCAGTCTAGACAGTGTTTTTGAGCGGGACCCTGCAGCTTGTGGCCTTTCAGGGCCGGCTTCTTTCAAGCCCCATCACACTCTTGAGGTTGGTCCATGAAACTGATAGCGTGAATCAGTCCAGGCGGAGTACCTCTTATCTGGGATGCTCGAGACCAGAAGAGTTCTGGGCTTAGAGTTCAAAATATTTGCACTACATAATGAGATATCTCGGGGATGGGACTCAAGCCTAAACACGACTTTCACTGGGGTTTTGGGTGGACCTTGTACACATAGTGTGAAGGTAATTTTATACAGTACTCTTGGCCTGTCTGTTGTTCCCCATCTTTAAGCCCCGCATAAGGTTAGGTGTGGAGCGGCCTTTTCTACTGGCAATGTCATGTCAACATACAAAAAATTTCATATTTTGGAACATTGTGAATTTTTATGGCTCAGTAAAATAGAGCCTTTTATGGCTTAATAAAATTCTATTTTGTAGACATACCACATTTTGTTTATCATCATTGGTGGGCATTGAGTGGTTTGAGCTCTTAAGAATAATGCTTTTAAAAGCATTTATGTGCAGGTTTTGGTTTGAACGTATGTTGTCTGTCTTCTTGGGTATATGCCTAGGAGTAGAATGGCTGGTTTCATGTGGAATGTTTTCCAAAAGTAACAAACTGTTTCGTAGAGTGGCTGAACTATTTTACATTTCCACCAGCAATATTTGTGGATCCTGTTTGACCGCACCCTCACCAACACCTCTTACCGGCTGCCTTCTGAACTGTAGCTGTGCTAGTGGGTGTGGAGTGGTGTCACTCTGTGGTTTTAATCTGCATCCCAGTGAGGAACGGTTCTGTTCAGATTTAGGAAACATGGGTTTAAAGACAAAGTGATACGTGTGCCAATTTCAGAACTTCTCAGGGAGTTCTGGTGTTTGGAGTATTGCGGATCCCTTAGGAAGGCTGGATGTGCAGTATTCTCTCAAACAGCGTCTCAGGGTGACCTGAGAATGCACGGTCTCCGGAAGGATTGGTGTTCTTGGGGGTCACCAAATGACTGGCCAAGTCCCATCCATTACCTGTTTGTGTAGATCAAGTTTGATTGGAAGAAACCCGCACCCATTAATTTGCCAATTACCTGTGGCTGCTTAGGCCTGTGGGGCCGGAGCGGCACAGCTGGGCTGGAGAAGCAGGCCTTGCGAGCCACCTGCTGTCTGGCCCAGGAGGGGCCGCGTGTGGGAGCTGTCTGCTCGCCCTGCAGACGGCCCTGGAGCTGTGTGTGAGGACCAAGGAAGGAGGTGCTTGGTGAGGCTCTGACTGGTTGAGCTGGTGCCTGAGGGACAGAGAGTGTTGATGACCAGGGAGGTTTGGGAAGGACCTTCCTCCAGAGGGACAGCAGGGCAGATGGTGGCAGGTGAAGAGGTGGGGACTCGGGGCAGTTAGGGGCTGACGGGGAGGATTTCTGCAGGGCTTGAAGAAATTGGAGAGGTTGCTCCAGACCCCTCAGGCCCACCCCAGTCCCTGACTATGCTTTTTGGCTCTTGGGGGGCTTCTAGCACCATTTACAAAATTCTGCCGCATCTTCCCCTAGACGTGGTGGTCCTGCGCTTGGGCTCTGCAGATGGCCCCTCGGGGCTTGCGTGTCTGCTCTGCCTGCTGGGCGTCCGCTGCCCACCTGGAGTCCGGTCTGCTGCCTGCCCGGAGTCCGGTCTGCTGCTCTGTAGGGTGGGAAGCTCGGCTGCCCTCCCCTCAGAAGTGGCTGGGAAGGAGACAGAGATGCTTCCCGCAGCAGGTGTAGCCCTTCTGGCGGATGGAGACCGGAGCTGTCCCTGCCCTTGTTATTTTTACACCCTGGATGGGAAGCTCCCTGAGGGCAGAGCAGCCAAGGCTGGCTCCTTTGGGTGCTCGGTAGAGAGCTGGCACCCAGTAAGTGCCTGTGGAATGAATGGGCGACACAGAGGCCTGAGATTTGAGCAGAGGCAGGGCCTCGCCCTCCCTCCCCAGCGTGGTTCAGGGCCTCTGCTGGGGGCCCCAGGGAATTATGGGGACTCACTCCTTTCTTCCCAGAACAGCTCACACAGAATCCCCGAGGCCAGCGGCAGCCTGGGCTTGGGATGGCCAGGGAGAGCACACTTGTTTTGGTGATGGGCCTTTTTGTGTTGGTGTGTTGGTTGCTTGGGGAGACCAAGCAGGGCTATTTATAGTGAGTCCCTCCATGCCAGCTTTTAGGGCAGTCTCCACGTCCCTGGCAGCGCTGTCCTCCATGGCAGGTTGAAGAAAGGTGATCTGTTCGCTGGCTCCGTGCAGGACATAAAGATGAGGCCTGCCGGCCGCACGCTGAGAGCCTTTCCCTTGTGGCCGGCTGGGGCTGCCCGCTCCTGGCTGTGGGCACTGCTTTCTTCTTGCCTGTGCCGCTGTGCACGGGACACACGGAGAGCCGCTCCCCAGACTGGCGGAGTCAGGGGCCTGAGACCCTGCGTGGGTTTCCTGGAGGTCCCCAGAACCACCCAGTTCCAAATTCCAACTTGGCAAGTGGGCAAGTGGCGCGACCTCCCTGGGCCTCTGTTTCCCCCGTCCCTGAGTGCTCAAATAGCTGGCCCTCCACTCCATGGGCTCTGAATTCACAGGTTACGAATCCTAAGATTCGACCAACATGGATTGAAAGTATTTGGAAGACAGCTTCAGGTTGAACCGTGCACATGATGTCTTCCCTGTCCTGGTTCCCCAAGCAACACAGTGTGGCAGCTATTCGCACAGCGTGCACATGGCTTGGGGCTTCACAACCGAGCTAGAGATGAAGTAGTCTGTGGCGGGGTTGAGGGGTTCTGCGTGGACACTGAGCGGTGCTGTACCTGAGGCGTGAGCATCGTGCACTCTGGCACCTGCGGGCTCCCACAGCCCACGCCCAGAGTACCTGGGATGGACGGCTGAGCTCCTTGGAGGTAGCAGTCACTTTTGGTGCAGACCGAAGCAAGGTGCGTGAGGCTGTCCCTGGCACCTGCCTCCGCAGTCCCCTCTGCTCCTGCCTCGCCTCTTGCTGAGGAAGCGTGCAGTGTGGTTTGAGACTCACCTCTTGCTTTTCCAGCCCCATCCGCCCATCCGTGCCAGCACGGTAGGAGGGGCATCTCCACCCTGGGCCTTCTGATCTTCCCCCAGGATTCTTTCCCTCCAGTGTCTTGGGCCGTCACCCCTTTCCTCTTCTTTCACCCCCCTCTCCTCTTGTATCTGGGGCTTCTCCCTTCCTCTCAGCCCCTTCCCAGGAAAACACAGGTAGGTGGGCAGTCCTTGTGCCCTGTGGACCTCTTAGCTGCCCTGCTTCTCACCTACTAGAGTTGAACATCCTTTGACAGCCACCTCCCTTAGAGTCCCACCCTGCCGCCTGCCCGGCTACCCCACCGAGCAAGTATCTCTCCTGGCCTCACCCACACTCCTGTCTCTCTGGCCATGGCCCCCCAGAGACTCCCTCTCCCTTTACATGTGGAGCACCTTCCTCCTACCCTCTCATCTCTCTGTCCCCACCTGCCCTGCCTCCTCCTCAGCCCCTCCTTCCTCATCTGGGCCCCAGAGATGCTGGGGTCCCTGGGGGCTTGGGCGCAGGCCCTTTCTCTTCCCCTTCTGCTCTCCCAGAGTGCCATGGAGGCGGGGCTCAGGTGGGAAGCTCCTCCTTGCCTCTCTTCTGAGCTTTGCAGCTACCTTGCCGTGCCACCTGCACCGGAGAATTATCTGTCCTGGAGAACGAGTGGTCATTTGTCGCTTTCTCCTCTAGCCCACTTGCCACTTGGCTCTGCCCAGCTAAAGACCTGCTGTCCTCATCTGTCCAGGCGTCCACACTGTGAACCTGGGGGTCAGCCCAGCCCTCTTCTCCCCTGCCACCCACTGCCCCGGACAGTTGCGTCCTCCTCTGCTGCCTTCAAACCTATCCATCCCTCTCTGCCACCATTGCCCTACCTGGGTCCTCTCCATTTATTGCCAGCAAAATCCTGTGAGCCCACCAGGCATCCTGCCCCATCCTCGTTTTACCATCATTCTTCTGCTGCAGCTGAGTAGCTTCCTGTCACAGATCTGGCAGGGTCTCGTCACCCTTGGGGTACAGCCCCAGCCCGCTGGCAGGCCCACCCCTGGCTCCTCACCCCAGCTCTGCTGCACTGACCAGTCATGCCGGACCTTCCCCACTTTGCTGAGCTCTCTTTCTCCAGCCTCCCAGCTTTGGCCACTGGAGGAGTTTCCGCCCAAATGCACCCCATCTTTGCTTGCTTCCCTCCTCCCTTCAGGACCCCCCACCTCCTACATTCTGATCTGGCCCTGAGCCCCAGGAGGGCCCCTGCTGTGCCTCAGGCTTCCTCTCCTCCCCACACTGTTCTGTCTGCCTTTCCCAGGAGGCTGGGAGCTCTTTACGGACCCCTGGGGCTGGCACAGTGCTTGACCTGCAGGTGGCACTTTAATAAGTCTTACGTAGTCACAGTAAATTAGTATGTGCACAGTGACGGTTGCTTTATCTTCCTTTCACCAGCTATGCAAAGGCATGGAAGAGGGCTTCAGGGCATGAATTTACCATGGCTTTAGTTTGTAAAGAAAAAAGAGAGCGGTGGGCAGTAAGTATTATGGAGGAACCTGGGAGCTGGTGATGGGTCAGGCTGAAAGTGTGTGCCCTGCAGCCAGGTCCCCAGGCTCCCATCCAGGCTCTGGAGCTTGCTGTGATGTTGGGGTAGTTCCTCAACCTGTCTACACCTCTCTTTCCCCATCCTTGACGGGGTGGTAATAATTGCACCAACCCCAAGGGTTGTGGGTTAGATGTACTCATACCTAGACAGCCATTGAAGGGGGGCATCATACTCCTGTGTATAGAAGAGGAAGCCGAGACCCAGTCGGGTGACACTGGGTGACACCTGCCTAAGATGAGGCAGCTGCAAGGAGAGCCCTCTGCGTGTGCTGAGGGCTGGGCACTATGCCTCCGAGCTCTGGGTGCAAATCTGCAGGAATGTGTTACTATGATCTAGAAAGGGCGCATCATGAAGTATGCACATGGTAGGTGCATTTGCACATAGTAGGTGCTCGATAAATACCGACTCACACACATGGATCCCCCTGAAGGCCCCAGCTAGTGTTCAGCTTTTCTCACTCCCTGGATGGTGTCGGGAGGTCCCTTCCTGGGTGCTTGCTGGCCAGTGTGTGGGCAGCAGACTTCTGTATTCGGACCTCTCTTCTGTCCTGGCTCTTTGTGGGGGAGGATCATTAGGGAGACTTTCCTGGGAAGAGCTATGCCTCCCCCAGTCTCCGGAGTGGAGGGCCTCGGCCCCCACATGCTCAAGGGCTGCGCTGTGGGTTTCCAGACAGCCCCACAGCCCAGCGGGCTGAGAAGCCAGCCCCAAGACCCTCTTCTCTAGAAACCCAAGGTCTGTTCCTGGTGAAAATCAGTCCCCTGCCTCCCCTTCTGGGAATGAGATCGGTCACTGAAGCCAGAGGACGCCCGAGCAGGCTGCCCACCTCCAAAGATGGTGGCATCCTTAATGTGGGGGAGATGGGAGGGAGCCGGGTTGCCCAGGGAGGTCTGCTTTTTTCTTCCCACCTTGGTCCCCATAGGATTTCAGCTTTCACGCCCCTGGTTCAGAGGACAGCCACTTCAACAAGAAAGCATGTGTGTGTGTGTGTGTGTGTGCGTGCCCTGGCTAGCTGGGGCCTGTGTTTGATGTGTTTCTGTTACGCTAAGTTCAAGTCTGGGTTGGGCAGGTGCAGGGCACACCTGAGTTATTTCTGTCCGCAGCAACTAGCTTCTTTCCTGCTCTGGTTTATCTCTCTTCACTCATCATTTCTTGGGGTTGTCACTGGGGGTGTGTTGGGTGGCAATTTGTGAGGTGATGGATATGTATCAACCATGAGGCTCTTAATCTGGGGACAAGAGTCGATAGGCACCCTGAAATTCCCCGCAGAACTTTGAGAGTGACTGTATTTCGGGGGCAAGGGTCCATCGTGTGGTGACTTCTCAAAGGATCTGTGCACTGTGACCAGGTGACATACTGTTGCTTTCCACTGCTGCGATCTTTGGGGACACTCATTACTGCATCATAACCCGGCCTGTCCTGACTGCCACAGGGAGTCTGAAAAGCTTCATGGAATGAGTGGTATCTGAGCCAGCTCTTGGAGGATGAGTGGAACTGGGCCAGGAGAAGAAGGGAGTGGAGACTTCCTTCCCCACATTCCATGAAGGAAAAAAAGATTAAAGACGACTCAGGTGGCATCTGTACTTATTCTTTGGTGGCCAAGAAATGTGCCTCTGTGTGTTCAGACCTTTCTTTGCACAACAAATCCTCAGAGGGACATGGCAGAATGCAGCTAACTGGGATGTTTCTGCACAGATCGGGGTTCACGGGCCTGGAGTGGGGCTCAGGCGTGTTTGTGTTTCTGGCAAGCACCTCAGGACCCTGCTCTGGGTTACATTACTCTCTTATAATCATAGCTGTAATAGAGTCACCTAAAAGTCTCCTTTACTAAAACCCTGAGGTTTTAAAACAAATTAAGGGAGAGCTGGGTATGGTAGCACACGACTATAATCCCAGCACTCGGGAAGCTGAGGCAGGAGGATTGCTGTGAGTTCGAAGCCAGCCTGGGCTACATAGTGAGTTCAAGGCCAGCCTGAACAACATAGTGAGACCCTGTCTGAATGAAAGAAAGAAAGCAAACAAGCAAGCAAGCAAGCAAGCTGATACTAAGGCCTAAGACAAATCAAGTAGTGGTCCTTGTGACCGAGTGGCTGCCCTTTTTCCTCTCAACTTCCTGGGGCCTTACCCCAGAAGAGGGCGCGAGCCACATCAGACTTCACCTTCTGTCCTTACCATCCACCCTGGTGCCTGGCGCACGCAGTAGGTGCTGCCCCCTGTCTGGCTCTGTCTTCCCAGTGACCCCATAGCCGCACACAGTCTGGTTTTCTTTGGGGGCTCGATTTCTCCGCAGGGTTTGGGGCCAGAGGGAGCCTGCTGACTGGTGCTAATTGGTGTCATCGAGTAATTAATGCAGAGTTAGGCCCAAGTGGATTCCTAGGGAGACAGACACTGAGGGTTGCTTTCATGCTTGCTGGGGTGGGAGAGCCTTTCCCAGAGGATGCTCTCAGAGCGCCGGGTGCCTTGGCAGCCAGGAGGGGCTCGTGGAGCAAGTTTGGAGGGGTTTGTGTTGGCGCCACAGCTCTGCACAGTACGGAGCACGGCGAGTCCGACTTTAAAGAAAAGAAGCCCCAGCGTGGGCTCTGGGAGCCAGGCCCATGTTGGCCATGCAGAACCGATGGGCCTGCAAGAAGGCTGTGGCTCCCAGCGTTGGCTCTGGCTTCTCTGCCCCTTGGTGTGACAGTCAAGGCTCCCTGTGCACCTCTACCGGTTGCCCTTCTTGCTGTTCCTGTGCCCCTGAACCCCAGCCCACTGTGCCCCAAGTGCACATGCTCCGTCTCCCTGGACGTGGAGCAGTCTCTGCTCCCTACTTCTCCTGGCCCCATCTGCTCATGACTCACATGTTTCTACTTCCAGAAAGCTTTCCCAGACCCCTGTCACAGTTAGGATGGGTTAGGTTATGCCACAGGAACAAGCCCCCCAGCCGTCGTGGTAGCTCAGAGCAACAGTGTTTATTTCTTGCTTACACTCCATTATGTTGACACCAGCCTCTGTAAGGACAGCAGAGATGGGGAAGGGCAGAAGGGGACGGGCCACCTGCTCCAGAAGCCCCTGTCTGAAGTGACACACGTCCCATCAGCAGCCAGACAACAGCCAGAGCAAGGCCCGTGTCCATTGTGAGTTCAGCAGGGCTGAAATGCAGAGTGCCCTTTAGGGACGTGGGGTATTTATGGATGTCACTGCAGCCTCCAGGTATCCCCAGAAAGGGTGGGGTGCTTCTGGCCCTCTCCAGCCCTGTGCTCCATCTTTCTCACCTCCTCCCAGAGAGTGGATCCGCAGGGGCAGGGTGGTGCTTCTCCCCAGGAGGCCCTGTGCCCAGCCTGGGGTTAGGCCCAGAGCAGGCACCTGGCAAATGGCAGGGGGTAGGCAAGTGGCAGGTGGCCCATCCCTCCTCTGTGGCACTGGTCTTGCTGTAGGTGGCCTACAGAAGGCCAGCACCAGCCCCACGACTGTCTGCCCTCTTCTGCAGGCGCCGCGTCCTGGCCATCTCTGACGGGATCGAGCACATCGGGAGCCTTCGCTGGGAGCTGGCCTTGTGTCTCCTGGCAGCCTGGACCATCTGCTACTTCTGCATCTGGAAGGGCACCAAGTCCACGGGAAAGGTGAGAGGTTGGCCTTGGAGTGACTAAGCAGGGGCAAGAGAAGCGCGATTGTGCCTGTGTGAGCTCAGGTGACGGGAGAGTGCCTAGCCAGTGTGTTATAAAGCCTGATCTGGAAGTTGATAGGATGAGCACTTGACAGGGGAGTCCACTCAGGAACCCAGAGTTAGGTCCAGCATATATTCAGCACACGCCTTAGGGCTAGTCCGCTGTGCCCACTGAGCTTCAGTTTGCTCACCTGTGAAATGGCAAAGCCTTACCCAGTCTGCCTCATAGAGTCCAGAGTCCCACAGGAAAAGGGGATTGGAGTGCTTTACAAAGGGAGCGACACTAAAGGACCACAGTGATGGTTCAGCCGCTGAGCTGTGTGCTGGGTGGGGAGTGCTGACTGTCTCCCCGGCAGGTCCTGGATCTCAGAACGCCCTTCTCCCTCTCCTGCAGTCTGAGGGGGAGACAGCAACACCTCTGTCCCACAGCCTCATCGTGTCACCTGCTCAGCTGGGCTCCAGAGCTGCCATCTGGCTGGGGGCAGAGACATGGGAGAAGGCAGCCAGCTCCTGGCTCTTCCATGCTCAGAGTGCGGGCCAGAACCTGAGGCTATACCCTGGGGGCAGCTGGGAGCCTCGGGAAGCATGGGGACTTTGGTCAGTGAGCGTGTCATGTGCTGCAAAGATCAACATAGAGTTAGAAATGTGAAGCTCATAGCCAAGTCCAGCTCACTTGTGGGTCTTACTTTCCAAAGGGCAGGGGAGAGTCAGTTGCCAACGTGTAGAAATCAGGATATTTTGCATGGAAAGTAGAAATACTGGCATCCCTTGGCACATAAGATTGGGCCACAACAGACCTGCAAACCCCCGGGGCTGTGTACGGCCGAACTGAACAGCCACCTCCTTCTGGTGTGTTCTGGTTGGCCACAGTCCCCGCCACTCCCTGTCGTCCCATCCTGTGGCTGAGTGTCAATCCCATGAGTTTCCTCCTTTGGGCCACCTAGTTTTTCTGTATGGAAGAGAGAAAAATGACCGTGTCCCTCTTCGCCTGTCTGGCTGTGACAGGAAGTTGCTCATAAGCACTGTTCTAAATTCTTGGCTGGGCCAGGTGCTGGAGAGAAACTTTCCAAGAAACGGGAGGGTCACACGTCTGGGCCCTCCTGCATACGATGGTCCTGCAGCTCCGACAGGCCAGTGGGATGCAAGCCGGGGTGGCTGCCCTGCAGCAGGCAGGTAGGCAGGCAGGAAGAAAGCCCAGTGGAGGTATCCCAAAGCACCACGCTCTGTGGTATGCAAGAGCTAAGGGTGTCCTGAAAAACAGCCATGAAGGTGCCGGGGGCCAGAGAAAGTAGAAACGAAACACTTGTGTCCCTTCAGCCAGAGGACCATAGTGATCTTTGCTTTCTCTAGTTTTTTTTCCATAAAGACAGCTGGATTTTCTGCTTGTCCAAAGCACAGAGTTGCTGCACTATCGTAGATTGAAGGTCGTATCCATGCTGTTCCCACCCCGTCCCCACCACCTCTTCTGGTTAAAGAGAAAATTGCCAGAGCAGGCTGACCCAGGGTCTGGGATCAGGAGCCCAGGCCCAGGTCTGCCATCCCTGCCGTGACCTTGGCACATGAGTGAATGGCCTTCTGTGAAACGAGGCGGTGAGTGAGCTTTCTTATGGGGTGCAGGGGACGGGGGCGAAGGGCAGGGCTTGCGATCAGGGCCCGACAGAGCGTGTGATGCATAGTGAGTGCCGAGTACACTGAGAGTTTTAAAACCTCTTGTTATAAAGATAAAACGAATTCATTCGTGGAGTAGTTGTTGGCTGGGCAGGAGTGAACATGTATCCACAGCCTGCTGCTCCCTGGTACTGCGCTAGGGCTTTTCGCAACTCCAGTGATTGCCCTGCTTTCCGGGTGGAGAACCAGAAGCCAAGAGCGGTATGGCCACCTGGCCATGGCAATGACGCAGCCCTGTACCTCCCTGCTGACCCCAGAGGCCCCGCTGCCCCCCATCTTTGGATCAGGTCGTAGAATGCGCAGCATTGAGTGTGCCGTCCGGCAGAGGTGGGAGGTCAGCAGTGACTGTGGTGTGGA
This sequence comes from Hystrix cristata, assembly GCA_004026905.1. Taxonomy (NCBI): domain Eukaryota; kingdom Metazoa; phylum Chordata; class Mammalia; order Rodentia; family Hystricidae; genus Hystrix; species Hystrix cristata. Next base: position 30,585 of record PVJO010011053.1, read on the forward strand.
GCCCAGGTCCGTGGTTGATCATCGCCGAGGGCTTCCTCTGGGAGTCAGTCCCTATTCTTCTGGGGCCTCCGAGCCACCCTGTGAGACACAGCCACTAGTGTCCCTGCTGTACAGACGAGCAGCTGGGGCTGGGGAGTGACTTGCTCAAGGACCATCTAGCAGGAAGTGGAAGTGAGTGAAATTCAAGTGTTGGTGGCTGCAAGGCCCTTGTTCGGGGTGGGTGCGCTGTGCTTGTCATCTGTGGCTTGGGGACAATGATGATTTCTTTATTGCTGATTTTGAAGCAGTGGCTATGAGATCGCTCAACACACAGCAGGTGCTCAGTGACCGTTGGTTGCAGCTCGATCTAAACAGAGGTTTGAAGGCCAGTGTTGAAAGTGGATGAGCCAATCTGAGCCCCCTACAAGGCTGTTTGTCATAGGCTGTTCACCTGTCCTGTGTCCAGGGCCTGTGTTAGCTTCCAGGATGAGACATGGTTTGGGGGGCTGGGAGGATCCTTAGAAACCTCTGTTCCCTCTCCACCTTTATTCGTGTATGAAGAAACTGAGGCCCAGAGAGGGCCAGAGACTTGTCTAAGGTCATACAGCAAGTAAGTGCCAGGCCAGAAATGAGAGCCAGACACCCTGGCTCTTCAAAGGTTCTATGGGTCACATGTGACAGCGTGGGGACACCAGACAATGCTAGACCATCAGATGGACTTGTGGCATGCTGGTTCCTGTTTATTACTCACTGCACCTTGGGGATGAGCCCAGTGTCCAAAGGTTTTTTGAGTTCTGTACAAAAACAGCTAAAAATAAATCATCAGATCACCTGAGGCTCCCTGCGTGGGCAGAGGCACCCTGTCCCCTGCCTGTGGGAGCCGGAGCAGAGCTGTCCTCGTGTAACCATCCAGGGAAGGAGACGCCTTTGCTCTCAGCATCCTCTCTGGAGGGGCAGCCTGTGCCTCGGGCTCCCGAGAGTCAGAGGGACACATTGGTGAGGACAGGGCACAGTCTGGTCTTGGAGAACACCCCCTGTGAGGATGGCGCATGGTCAGATTGCAGCTACGATTCAGAGCGCCCATGCCACGTCCGATAATGTGAGCGCAGTAGGCGAATCGGGTTCCCAAGAGCCTGAGAGTTGGAGGGCCGAGGATAACCTGCCAAGCGCGTTGGAGCTGGAAGTCATCTCAGCTGATTTTACAGGTGGAGGAGCGGAAGCCCAGGAAGGGAGCAAGGTTTGCCCAAGGCCACAAGGCCACCTGCGTGTGGCGACCCAACCTGGGCATGTCTGCCTTCCTGAAATGGGGCCTTCGCCTGCCTGCCCCTCCTGCAGGGATGAACGTGGCTTCCGGGCAGACGCATTGATCTTCGTTTGTAGTGTGCCAGAAAGGCTTACTATCTGTTTATGTCCCTGCCCAGCAAAATAGCTGCAGTTTGCTACAGAGTTCTTCTCCCGCCTCTAGACGCTGTCGGAAATCCAGAAATCTCCTATGGGCTAAAAAAATAAAGAAACCTTTCTCAAGTGTATGTTAAGTCCTGAGGAAATGGGACGCTGAAGTACTTGCTTCCTCAGGATACCTCCAACGCGGAGCGACTTGGCACCTTCTGAAAGACGGATGGCTTTATTCCGGATAACTGGAATCGGGTCACAGAACTCAGGAGCGCGAAATGTAGGGCCATCTGTGTGATGTCCCTGTGTCCTCCTTGTACTCATTGTCCACATTATCTTGCCTGCTGCTGCCATCGGCTTCTCTTTCTGGTCCCCGAGACCTGAAACCACGAGGTCAGTTTAGATGCCTCCCTTGAGCTATCGTCCAATTATTAACCAAGCCTATTTCTGTAAACAAAGGATGAACTCTGCAGAGAAACAACCAAAGCGTCCTGTCCTCACCATTTCTGTTGCTCTCCCACCTGCATATTCAACAAGCATTGGACGTTTGGTAGCTCCCCGTACTTTGAGTGAAAGCTGCTGTTATGCTATCCCTTTTCTACAAACATATTGCTGCTGTGCGCGGTGATATAACTGAAATTCTTTGTGGTCTAAGAAATAATGGTTTCGAAGTAATCTAAGGGATACCTGGTTTTATTCTATCCTCCTACAGCAAGCACGTCTATGTTACGGTTTGGTGATACTAGTAGTTCTATGATTATTTGATGAAGACTGAAAACATTTTTTATTACTATATGTCTTCCTCTTGTGGCTGTGCTAGGCCTTCATTTCATCTAGTAATTGGCTAACAAGAGCTTCAGGGCCAAGCCCAGCCCACTGCCTGTATTTGTAAGTAAAGTTTTATTGGAAACTGGCCGCGTCATCCGCTCACCTGTCATCTTCGGCTGTGTCTGTGGTACTGCAGTGGCAGAGCTGGGTAAGTGGATTGTGTGGCCCACAAAACACAGCACACCAGTTAAAGAGCCCTAACTCGGACACGTAAGATCTCAAACACTCCAAGTGCTGAAGTGATCTAGAAGGGTAAATGTTCATTTCCTAAAACTTCGTTTCATGCACAAAATGACCTTACAGAATCTCAGGTTGGCCAGGGATGGTGGCACACGCCTGTAATCCCAGCATTTGGGAGGCTGAAGCAGGAGGATTGCCATGAGTTCAAAGCCAGCCTGAGCTACATAGTGAGTTCAAGACCAGCCTAAACTATATAGTAAGACCTTGTCTCAAAAAGCCAAAAAAAAAAAAAAAAAAAGAAAAGAAAAAAATCTCAGGATGTATGCAGAAGCTGTATTTAAAACAAACGAGTTTTCTGTTTGGACTGGGGTCCCAAGCCCAAGATATCTCTGTATGTACACGCGAATATTCCAGAATCCAAAGGAAAAATCTGAAATCTGAAGTGTTGCTAGTCCAAGTTTTTTGGATAAGGTGTGGGGCTCAGCATGTGTTCCTGACCTGACCCTTTCCAGAAGTCTGGGGACCAATAGGATGGTCTCATCTATTAAACTGATTTGTTTTGTTACCTGTTTCCCATTTAGTAAGAAATGACTGTGAAAATTACTGTTCCCCCGAATTACTGCCCATTTCCAGCAGAGCAACAGGGTTGGTTTGTGATGGAGAGATTTTCTGAGGGACCCTTCAAGTCCCCTTGGGCTTTTGTCCCAAATGTGATGCTCATTTGCTAGGGACGCTGCCCATTCCCTCAGCCATCCTTTCCTGTACTGGTGTTTATTGTGCACTTATTACATACCGTACACTTGTGCAATGACGAATGAACCAGGCCATGGAGCTTGTGGTCTTGGGAGGGTGTGGAAAATAAACCAGACACAGAAATGCTAGGGGAGGAGAATGGGGGCTGGGAGAGAGGAGAGTGGGGTCGCGCCTCTTTCTGCTAGGAGGAGGACAGGCCGGGATGGCTGAGGAGCGCTCCTGTGGGAAGGACTTGGTGACACTATGGAGCCCAGTCAGTCAGTGATGGGGAGATGGTGGCACATGATGAACAGAGAGATGGGCGATGACCAGGCCCTGCGGGCCATGGCTAAGGGCACAGGATTCTGTCCCACTGCAGTGAGCGGCCTTGTGTGTCTGTAAGCAGGGGTGGCCCGCTCTGGTCTCATCTTCAACCTGGCTCTGGTTGCTTGCTGGGTGGGTTGGGGGGTTGAGTGAAGAGGCCACGGGTGTCACTGTTAGCAGGTGACCAGGTGGTGGCGGCAGTGGGATGGAGAGAGGCGACAGACCTGAGACCCCTGCAGGGTGGCATCCTTGTTCCAAAAGCCTGACCTGGTGTGAGATTTACAGACTTTGCCACTTTCACCTTTTGGATGGCGGTGGCAGGCCCAGCCTCGGGCCTGGATGCTCTCCCCTCTGTTGACAGCTGTCCCCATCTACCAGACAGTCACAGTGTCCCCTTACGCTGCCCCACATCCCCTCCCTGGCTGGCTCTGGTCCTTTGCTCTCCCTCCTGCCTGGTTCCTCCTTTAGCCCTTCTCTCAGTGGATGATTTATGGATTCTTCCTCCTCATTTCCTGGTCTCCAGGAGCAGTGGTTGGGAAGGGAGTGCACTGCAAAAACAATTCTGGTCCCATCCCCGCCTCCTCCTGTTGCCCCTTTAAAGGAAGCTGCAGGATTAGCCGGGTTTAAGAAGAATCATGCCTTTTCACTGCCCTGGGGCTCGGTTTTTATTCTTTTCAAAGCTCTAGGACACCGAAGCAAGAGGAAGAAAAAAAATTAAACCACACACACAGACAGACACACTCACCCAGAGACAGCTGCAAATAGCCTTGAATTGATTTGTTTCTTTCCCTTCCCTCATTCACCAAGCAGAGGAACTGGAGGTGACACAAGGACTCGAAATAGACCTTGTCGCCTGGATGACACAGTGGTAGAACAGATGCCGGAGTGGGGCCTTGGTCTCCCAGGGCCTGTCCTGAGGCCCTGCCCCATTCCGATTGGCCCTCCCCATGGCCCCTGAGGAAGGCACGGTGATCCCACCCCTCTTCCCAGGAAGAAGACCACAGTCTGGGGCTTCTGCCTCCAGATCATGGGGGATGAAGTCAGAGACCCCTGGGGACAGGGAGGAGTGGGTGGGCCCCCACTAATAGGGTCCCCGGCCCGGAAGGGGCTGCAGGAGGTGCCTCCCTCCCCTCTACTGTGGCCACCGCACGAGACAGGTTGGAGCCCCACACAGACAGTCTGCTCTGCAGGAGCACCCCATAAAGTCCCTAATGGGCTCAATGAGGCATGCTGCAGGGAGAGCAAAGGGGGCAGGAAGGAACTGGGCAGCACTGTCTCCGCCCACCCTCAAGCGGCCTTTGTTGCCCCAGGAGCAGGAGAGTGGCTTGGTGGCTGGGCCCTGCCGTCCGGAGGCCGCCCATGTCTGCATTCAGAGAGGAAACTAGAGCACTCATGAGATGCATGCAGAGGACCAGCGGCAAGCGCAGGGAGGTCCCTGTCCTAGGCCCCCAGAACCCAAGGACGCCGAAGCCACTGCCGCCGCCCCGGGGCCTTTGTGCAGTGGTGGGAGCGCTTCTCACACCACTGTGGTTCTGGAGAGCGGCAGATTGTGACATGAAGTCAAAAGAGTTCAGCCTCTCGATTCAGCCCTTTCTCTGGTCTTGAATGGCGGGGCTTCACCTTTACAGGAACCCTGGCAGCCCGGGAACTTGGAGAGGAGGAGGCTTCGCGACTCAGTAATACCGTCTTTATTAGAGCACAAAGGCCTCCCAAAGTCCCGAGTGACGGCTGGGGGGGGGTTCTGCAGGGCTGGCCAGCTCTGGAGAGGCCCACAGCAGCCCGAGTGGGGCTGGGGGGAGCCGGCGCTGTTAACCCTTCCCCAGCGCTGAGCAGACCCATGTGCGTGGACGTCCTGGGGAGACAGAAAGCCACCCTCCCATGTGGTAGGCATGGAATAATCAGAGGCCTTGCTCCCAGTGCAAGAAAAAGCCCGGTGCTGCTGGGAAACTCAGCCAGAAACAAGGGATGTATTTATCTTATGCCTACTGAATACCAGCCCTGTGCAAGGACTGGGAAGGCACAGACGGCAGTGAAGGGAGCAGGATGGGCAGACCTGGGAGTTGAGTCTTACCCCATCACTTGCCAGCTATGTGCTCTAGTCCAGGTCACCCTGCGTGTCTCTGGCTGTGACTATTTATGGCACTTTGCCTCTCTGGCCCTTAGTTTCCCCTTCTGTCAAGGTTAACACGACAAACAAGTGACAGGTAGAGTTGTCCCTAGTGAGAGAACAGGCCAGATCAGGAGTGATGGAGTCAGGGGTGCATGGCGGCCAGCAGGAGGACACTGTGTGGCAGCCTACTGAGGAGGTTCCAGGCAGGGGAGTGACCTGTGGGTTGGCTCTGTAGACACGGGGAGGGGCAGGGGAGTGGCCAAGAGCAGCAATGTGAGCCTGGGTGCAGGGCGGGCTGGGTAGCCAAATCGACTGGTGTGCCATGGAGGGCACCATTTGTTGTAGCCCACAGACCCCAGGACAGCTTGCCTGGGGCTGGTGCCAGCGACGGATGCTCTGTCTTCCTCGGGCTACCATCCTCTGCCTCCCCAGCCCCACTGCCACCGGGATCAGCCAGTGTCCAGCCAGAGAGCAGAACCAGTAGGAGTGAGCCATGTACCGCCTGGTGACATTTTAATCAGTGAAGGATGGCATACACTGCAGCGGTTCTGTGAGATTACTGAGAAATTCCCACCACCTGTGATGTTGTGGTCATTGTAACATCGTAGCACGTCAGAGCCCGAGTCCCATGTTTGGGTGACACAGTAGAAACGCACCTGTGGGTTGTGTAAAGTATGACACACACATATCTGGGAGCTGCCTAGGGGATTAATAAAGCCCACTGCTGGATGTGTCTGGGGGTCATGGAGGTGTGGCCTTGGGGCCTCTATCTGGTCCCTTGCGCCTTCCTCTCTGGCACCTTTCCCTGCTTCCTGGCTGTCATAAACTGAACACCTGTCCCGCCCCCATTCTTGTCTGCCATGACACTTCTGCCTTTGAGCCAGTGGCCACAGACTGAATCCTCCGAAACCAGGAGCCTTCTTAAACTGTGGGTGTTGGGTGTGGTGTCCAGTGAGGGAAAGCTGGCCAGTGCACTGCCTGCCGGCTTGGGTGCAGGACCCGGCCGCTCTGCGCATGGTGGGCTCTCCACACCACCTCCTGTGGGTGCGCCCAGCCCCATCTGCACGGGGCACCGGCAGGCTGCCCACCCTGTCCTCCAGGGGCCAGCTCCACCCCTCCCTGTGGCTTTCCTCATAGGCCTCTCCCTTCTTGCCTCAGCAGCAGCCCTGTCACCCGGAGCACACGCTTTAGTTTTGAGAAATTCCCAGCCGTGTGCTGCCAACATCTGTGTCACAGGGGAGGGTGGTCTTCACAAACCCCACCACCATCAGTGCTGCCCCGCCGGGTGTACATCTAATCAGAGCACTGTGGATGGAGATCGGTCCCTCTGCTCTAAGAGGCCGTGCCGAGCTACGCGTGGCATGACATCCCCTGACCTCACGGCAGCCTCTGACATCCACACTGCTGTCCCCTCCACCTTGATGTGGCAGAGAGAGGTAGAGGGACCTCACAGCCAGTGCAGCATTCAGGCCCAGATCTCCCCAGTACCAGAGCCCTGCCTCAGTTTCCCCCCTTTGTGTGGCATTCAAGGATCTTCATGTTTTCATCCAGTCTTGTTGCCACCTGAGTCATAGACTTAGTGTATTTATAGGTTTTGATGTGTTTATACACACCTGTCCCATTAGAAAATAAACTCCCTGAAGATGGAGGGCCTAAGCCGGACCCTGGTGCTTCAATAAAAACCAGTGGGTGGGTGAGTAGGTGGATGGGTGGGTGAGTGGTGGACAGACGGGCAGACATCTCCCCAGCACATTCAGCCCCGCAGCTCTGCCAATGAATGTGAGGTGTGGTTGACACACACATCTGCTGATCGACTACATGGTGTGCCATTGAGCGTGTTCTAATCACTCCACTTTGCAGACGTGAGAAACTGAGGCTCAGAAGGCTTAAATCAAGGGCAAGGTGATTTCCTAGTGGCAGAATAGGACTCAGATCCAGAGCAACTTGCCCCTAGGTTATGGAGACCTGTGTTCTCTGTCTCTCATGTCCACATCCACGTTGTCTTCCTGCTGTTCGGAGGAGGCCTCCCCTGACCTCCGCCTGATCTTCCCAGCTTCTCCTTGCTCCCCTGACAGCACTTATTGGCAGCAGCGCCTGCCTGCCCTGTGATACCTCTTCTGAGCCCTGTGACCTTTGGGGTTGAGGACCCAGAGAGTTCTCACTCCATGAAGCAAATATTTACCGGGTGTGTCCCATGTCCCGTGTCCTGGGCCAGGGACTCTGATGTCCACTCTAAACAAATCTGCAGCTAGAATGGGGGTCAGACGAGTCACAGCCCATTTGTTACAAAACCTCCCTAGGGGAAGGGAACATGGCTCGGGAGGCGGCGGCAGCTCAGACTGGAGGGGGAAGTGTGGGCCGTGTAAGTTGCTCCCAAAGTGCGGTGTAGGCAGGAGTGAGAAAGCTGGCTCCCTTCTCGCCAACCTGTGTGACCAGGGATGATGACGTGGGTGACTTTGTCCCTGGGATAAGTCACAGCATGGAGGCTGCAAGCGGCCCCTTGTGGACTGATTCAGTGAGCCAACAAGCATGAGTGCCTGGCATGTGCTGGGACCTGTTTGACCAGGGGGACAAGCCCACAGCATTGCCTGGACAGTCACACAGCCGGCTACCCCTCTCCCTCTCTGCCGGAAGTCAGGAAATGGCCAAGGGAGATGTCGTGTTGGGGAAAGGAGCAAGAACCAAGGTAGGGTAGTTGGAAGTGTGTGGGATCCCGAGTGTGCAGCCCGAGTGTGAGACACCTAGCCAGGAGCCACGAGCAGTGTAGAGAAGGTGACAGTGGCTGAGGGGGACGTGGCAGTCACACAGGCCCAGTTTGCAGCTCAGGCCTCAGGCTCCAAGCTACAGCGCAGCCTGTCAGGAGCGGTGGTAAAGCCCCTTCATCAGGGAGGACGCTGAGGCCCAGAGTCACACAGCCAGTGGAGGATTCAGCATGGGAACCCCGCCAGTGGCTAGCGGTATGGACCGAGCCCCCATGAGTGTGGCTCCTGCGTCACTTTGGCAATCACACCCTTGTCTGCCAGGCAGAAGGGAGCAGAGGCCAAGGGCTCTATCTGTGAGTCAGGCAGATGTGGGCCTGAGCCACGTCTCTGCCTCCAGGTGACCCTGTGCCTTTCTTTGCCCTTGAGCTGTTTCTTCAACTTCACCCACTAACAAAAGAACACCGGCCTCGTCCGACGGTGTCCGCCAGGCGACGCGTGCAGATATCGCATAGTGCTTGTCTGGCAGCAGACACGCAGCCCTTAGCATCACCGTCATTTTGATTTTATGCCTTGTGGTTTTTACAAACGTGCTTTTTGGCTTCAGAGAGTCAGTCTAGTGGGCAAGGCAGCCGTGTTCACTCGGCCGGAGATAATGCATGCAATCCCGTAGTAAATATCAATTGTTGGCGGCTCAGTCAGGGCTGCTCTGGAGTTTGGACCGGGAAGTCCCGAGGCCCTGGGTGGTCTGGAAAGGCCTCCTGGAAGAAGAGGTCTGGGCTCTGGTCCGAGAGCCAGCCAAGCACAGGGGCCGGAGCGAGGCCCTCCTGTGGAGGAGAGGTGAGGAAGGTGTAGTCTGAGGTGCTGTGGGGGTTGGGAAGCCTGGACTGGAAACACAGGTGCCAGACTAAGGTCCCGTGAGCAGTGGGGAGCCACTGAAGGTTCTTGAGAGGGGCGTATTTTGGGAAAACGGAGGTGGCATCAGCAGGGCCCCCACTGTTCTTTATGCTGAGGCAGCAGCTGTTGTCCCTCCTGTTTGACAACTCCGACGTGTAATGAACTAGAACCCCCAGTGAGAACCTTGGAGCAGATAATAATTCACTCTGCAGAAGCCAGACACAGTCTTTATCCAGAACCATAATTATGCTGCACCGCAATTGTGACTGGCCCAGTATGTTGGTATGAAACAGGACCAACAGCCGGGACGCAAGTGCCCACCCCGCCAGTCCTGATCCCATTGCCTCTGCTAACCCTCGGTGCTCTGACACCATTCACAGACCCAGCACCGTTGGGTGTGACGAGGGCTTTATGACACGCCTCGACCATCCCACACTGCGAGTCACAGACTGTCTGTGCAGAGCAGTTCAAGAAAGTTGAGACACTGTCCTAGCTAATTTTAGGGCACGCCAAAAGATGGCGACTTCTAAATAAAACAGCCTGTCTTTCAAAATGTAAAGGCTCAGGCAGGGAGACGGCATCGGGAAGTTGGCAAGGGCTGGCGCCAGCTTGCGAGAGGTACTCGTGGCTGTGAGAGCGAGCTGGCACCCCCTGCACGCTGCCAGTTCTGTTCCCGTGTCTTTTACATCCTGAAACAAGAGCCAAGCACACAGATCACTTCTGAAAACCCATCGATCACCCTCAGTTCACAGGTGGGGTTGACATGAGTGACAGGATGTTCCGAAATGACAAGCAGCGCTTGGTAAAGGACTAAAAGGAGTAAAAGAAAGTACAGCCTCTCCTCAGTGTGTGTGGTAATTACATTTCTGGAAAATTCATCTTAAGTTAAAATGAGGTTAAAAAAACTCTTCGATGCATGAGAGCTTAGGTTCGTTTTCCAGCACCAAAAACAAAAACCACAAACCAACCTGTTGAGGTTATGCATCCCGCAGACTCGGGTCACCGGGTGAGCAATTGTGAGCATCTCCCTACACACGTGCAGGCGGTGGAATTTGGAAGTCTTGAGAAGTAGGACAGTTTTCTGTTGTGTGGGGCCTGGTCCACGCACCGAAGTTTCCCGCATTCACAGACCTCCGTCACTCCCGTGGCACCTCGGGGGTCTGCGATGACTTGAGACGTCCCCGCGTGTCTCCAGTTGCCCTGTGGGAGACAGCCTCCGTGTGACAACTGGCAACTTGCTTCGGATCACTTAATCTTTATAATGATCCTTTGACGTCGGTGTTTTCTTCCCACTTTGCGATGCGCACCCCAGAGCTCTGAGAGGTGAGCGAGAGCTGGAATCTGCTCGGGCGTTCTGTGTCGTAGTCATGGGTTAGTGCTGCTTTGTTGCTCCATGGAGCCACGTGCTTTCGGGGAACTCAGTCTGCATGTATTGAACACCCGCTTGGAGACAAGAAGTAAGTAAGGCTTGGTCTCTGTGGATCACATGGGAAAGCAGGGGTCTTCACGTGTGGAGTGGAGCCACCATGTGTAAGTTAGCATTTCTTTACCTGGGCCTATGGATGCTTCCAGGGTCTCCGAAGCCCTTGGAATTGTATCCAAATTGTGGGACCATGTGTATTTCCCTAGGGTGAGGGTTCATAGGAAACTGATTTTTAAAGGAATCTGTACCCCTTAGAGAAACTTCTAATACAACATATTTCACCTGGTCTCAGTTATGTCATATTTTATGTATTCAAAGGTATATAATGCTTCCAGTTACAAAGGGCACTTATCAGAAATAAAAACTCCTTCTAATTAATCTCCAGTCCATTGTCATGGCATCCTTCCTGCGTGCCATGAGGTCGGCAGGCCTGTGAGGGGTCTTTACCTCTTCCACAGGACCTGGTGGACTCTGCCGGCCCTGGCGTGGCGCTGGGGTAGGATGCGGCCGTCAGTTCGCAGGGACCGCAGTCACAGAGTGTGATGTGCTTTTATCTACTTGTGGATGTCTTGTTTTCCTAGATCCAGCAAGTCCTTGGTTATTTCATTCCAAGAGAATGTGGACTTGTAATCATATTGTTAATGATTTAAATTTGCTTTACAGTATCAATTTGCACCCCACAAAAGAATGGTGTGACTTCTTAAGACAGTCTAAGTATTAAGCAATAATTGATCTAGAGGAATAGACTTTAAAATGTTTTAAACAACAAAGCCTGTAGTTCTGCTGTGGTGGCGACTGTGGGCACAGCTGTGACTGTGGTCCCTCGCACTCTGACAGCGAGGCTGCGTAGCTGCTGTCACCTTGGGGGTTCCCTGACTTCAGAGATAAGAAGGTGGGTAACGGCTGTGGCTCGGATGTGGTTTGTCTTCACGGGCTCCTGTGTCAGAAGCTCGGTCCCCAGAGAAGTAGTGTTGGGAGGTGTTGTGGCAGCTTTAAGAATGGGAGCTGGTGGGAGCTGTGGAGGGCATCAGGATGCTGCCGTGGAAGTGATTGTGTCGGCTCTCACGGGACCCTTGAGCTCTTGTTTGTGCAAGCTGGTATCCGCACAAGCGCAGCCTCTGAGTCTTTGCTGGCTTCCTGTTCTGTGGTGTGATCTCTCTCACCCTCTCATGTGCATGCCTGCAACCTTCACAGGGCTGAGCTGATGCAGGTGTCGTGCCCTTGAATCTCCCAGACTGGGATCTAAACAAACCTCCTTCCTTCTTTCCTTCCTTCTTTCCTTCCTCTCGGGAGCAAGGATGAGGAGAACGCAGAGGGCTGGGTGTTCAGGGAGGGAGCCGGGCTGGGCTCTCTCCCTCTCAGAGGCTCATTTACACAGAGGGGCAGGCAGGGAAGCTGAAATCAAAGAGGCACACTGGAGTTGCAGCCTGGGCAATGCCACTATCCAAGAAGGGGACACAGAAGGGTGCGCAGTTTGGGAGGGAAACACGTGCAATGACCTTGGAGTCGAGCATCTGAATTGCGGGTCTTTGTAGGGAAATTGAGGACGCAGACATGGGAAGTTGGAAAGACAGGTTTGAAACTCCAGGAATACAACTGTGCTGCTGCAGATCGTCAGCACATCAACCATGCCCAGGACTGTAAGAGGAAGTAAGAAAACCCAGGAGAGGATGCGAGGGAACGTAGAGGGTAGAGTCTTAATGTGTCCTGTTGCTATAGGAAAATACTGGAGACCAGGTAGTTTATACAAAATGAAGGTTTCTTTGGCTCTTGGTTCTAGAAACTAGGAAGACTAAGGTCACGGTGCTGGTGTCTGGGGAGGGCCTTGTGCCGTGTCATCACATGGCGTAGGGCATCACGTGGGGAGACAGGTACACATGTGGCCTCAGGTCCCTTCCTCTTCTTAAAAAGCCTCTCACGACATCCTGGGCCCTCACCCTCAAGACCTCACCTAACCCTGACTGCCTCCATGGGCCTCGCCTCCAAGCGCCCTTAATACGTGCCTTGGGAGATTAAGCTTCCAGCGCAGGAACTCTTGGGAGACACAGTGAAGCGAACCGTGGGCGAGGCCGGACTTCTAGGAAACTGCATGGAACTCTGCAGGGAGCAGCTGCCGCCTCGCGAGTGGGAGGGCAGGCTGGCTCTTGTGCCCGACACACTGCCTGGCACGGAGCAGACGCTCATCAGAGCCAGCGGTTGACTCCCTGAGAGAAGCATGAAGAAATGAACCTGTGAGAGAGACTTCTGCAGCTGGAGAAAGGAAGCAGAAATGAGAAAAGTCTCAAAGGAAGTTAGTTTTAAGGTCACCAAAATAAATGCTTTTAGGCTGGCTTATTAAGGGTGCTGGTGTCCTCTGAGGTGGCAGCTGAGTGGAGAGGTGGGAGCAGAAGACAGATTGTCACGAGCTGCAGCAGGAAGGGGAGGGGAGCGTGGATTCTTCCCCCGAGGAAAGGAGCAGCTGTGGACACAGCATGTGGCAACCCCTGTAGGAGGCTGGGCAGTGTCTGTGACCTCGGGACCCCCAGGAAGGGCCCGGGAGCACCCCGAGCCTGTGACTACGCAGCACGCCGGCTTGCCTGTCTTTGAGAAGCAAAGAGGGTGCGTGCGCAGGAACCAGGCAGCATCTTTCTCTGGCCGCGGATGCGGCCCCGAACATTGCCTCTCTCCACACCTCCATCACAAGTTTGCTTAAGAGAGTGAGGGGACACGGGGTGGTGTTTCTCATCCAACAGCATCCCCCCGCTGGTGGAGCCCCACCGGGGAGCATGTGCTGTCATAGTGCCCTTGGTCGCCATGGTGATGTCCACCTTCTGGTCCAAGAAGATGGATGGGGTTTAAATCATTATTAGCCAAGGTCCCAAGTATGTTTTCCAGTGTAAGCTTGGCTGGGCACAGAATGTTTATGTTGCTTGGGCTGGTTTGGGGATTTGTTTGCATTTTTGTTTCTTCAGGGTGGAGCTCTGTAAATCCCCGGCTAATCTTAATTCACCATGAAATAGGCTTGAACACTGGCCTCCCCCAGCCGGTGATGTTTAGATACCTTTCAGACAGGGATTCAAATTGGGCTCAGCCGTCATAATGAACATGGCTGCCGTTTCAGTCCCTGGTCTCTGTGGTGACTAGAGCTTGCTTCTTTCCCTAAAGGTGATTCTACCCATGCTGGAGCGTTCTGCCTGCTCCACGTCCTGCGCCCTTTCTGCTTGGGGGAGTCTGTTCCCACAGTATGTTCCAGGTCAGGACTCTAGAGCTGCAGGGACGTGTCAGTCCTCTCCAAGCCCCCCCGGGATGCCCACCCCACATCTCTGTGTGTCCCTGGCCTCCCACTCTGCTGTCCACCAAAGGGTCCATCACTTTTCCCTGGCGTCAGCCCTCATGCCCTGTGTGGCCCAGGGCCCAGCTGGTTCTCCAGCTCCAGCTTGCTCTCAGAATCCAGCCCGAGCCTGGAGCACAGTGGGCTCATGGACCGCTGATGAGCTGACTCAGCATAAAGTTCTCTCCTCCCAGATGGAGAGGCTGAGAAGAGAACCAGACTGTTCTCACTAGAGGCCCATCACAGCCACGTGAGGTTGTATCCTGCTTTGTTCATTCATGCTTTCTTTTTTGTTGGGTGAGGGGGTTGCTGGGGATTGAACTCAGGGCCTTGTACTTGCTAGACAGGCGCTCCACCACTTGGGTGAAATCCCCAACCCCATTCATTCCTAACTAGGTCACCAAGGTCTGAATTTACTTATTCGTTCATTATTTACAGTAAGTGCAGGCCTTTGCCAGAGTGTGTCAGATCTGTACACATGAAGAACGCCTTGCACTTGAGTAGATGCAAGCAAAGGGAGAGCCAGCCAAGTGAGCAGCTGCTGTCCTTCAGATCTGACTGTTCAAGGGCCCTGAGGGCCTGTGTGTGGAAGGCTCAGTTCCCCCCCCCCCACCGTGGTGCCCTTGAGGGATGGTGAAACCTTCAGGAGGAGGGGCCTAGTTCACTGGGGCATGGCCTCAAAAGGGACCCTCCTCTTTGTTTCATGGCCTCTCTGAGGTGAGCAGCTCCTCCACTACAACCTTCACTGTGATGTCCTATGCTTCCACAGGACCAAGGGACCATGGACTGGATCCTCTGAAACAGTGAACACAATAAACCTTTCCTCCTTGTGAGTTGTTGACCTCAAGTATTTTGTCATAGTGGCAGAAAGCGGACCAACACAGCAGCTAACTGTATCATGAGGTAGAATGGAATACAGCTCAGTAAATAGAGGAAGGGGGCTGCTGTTTACTAAAGACGGAAGAGCCGAGCCATGCATCTAGCACTTTGTGGACACCAGCTCATTTAATTCCCACACTTGCCACAATTGTCCACAATTGTCCACATTTCTTAGGGTAGGAACCCAAGGCCCAGAGGGTTGGAGTCTATCTACTACATTGTTATCCTCATTTTGTAGAACAGAACAACAAGACCTAGAAAGACTATACTTTGTCAGAAGCTAGTCACATACATAGAAAATGCCAAAGGCTGGATCAGAGTTCTGCTTTTCTGAAGTCAAGACCTGTCCTGCCTCTGCAGACAGCCTCTGCTCCACATGATGGAGACCATGTGGAGAGTGTTTTGTTCTGCCTAGAGGATTCAGACCAAGCTTAGGGAGAAGTGGCCATTGAACTGGCCATACAGTCATGAGTGATACTCAATTTCTGGGTGCCTTGGTTTCCACCTCTGTGAAATGGGCATGTCATGATTTCTATGATTATGACTAGATTACATAAGAACAAAGAGCAGACAATAAGTATTAGTTCCATTTTTAGTCCCGTTTCTCCTGAGCTGAGCATTTTTCCTTTTTAAGCCCTCTGCTTCCAGCCAGGATGCCCAGATGCCCCCGATGGCCAGGAAAGAGTGGTGAAATCACCAGGTTTGGATGAGCTGTGGGTATAGATGCTTTTTATGGTCTTGAGCTCTTCAGACGTGAGTTTCTTGCCCACAGTGTCCCATGCCCTGAAGACATCTGGTGTTCTGATCCCTCCCCTGTGGCCCTTTGGGGCAGCAGCTGGCATTTTGGCATCGGTATCTGAAAAGCCTCGGCAGGCTCCCCTCGGTAGGCTGTGCGAGCCCCCAGCAACCACAATGCCTCCATGGGGAGCACCAGGCTCTTTTCTCACCGGCCCCAGCATGCCATGCAGGTCGGCCTTGTTCGTTGTCCTTAGCTATTCCTGAAATGAGGACGAGCTTCACCCCATCTTTGTCTGTGGTGGGCACGGTCAGGTCTCATGCTTCCTATCAGTTTGGTCTTTGAATGTCTTCTGTCGTTTCCAGTTGGAAGTTGGCCTTGCCCGCTTTCATTCCGGTGTGATTTCTCTTGTTCCGTCTAAGTTCCGGCTCTACTCTGGCCCCTCAGCCGCAGAGCTGCTGCCTGGAGGTGGGACTCCAGGGAGGAGCTTCATCTGTAGCAGCCACTTGGGCTGACTCCCGACACCCTCCGCCCTTCCTTCCAGTGCCTGGTGGCTGCAGCTCCTCAGGACAGTGCGTCTCCTTCTGACCTGTGGTTTTTTCTTCTCTCTTGATCCTGTTCACCCAGATTTCCCCAGACGATGAATTATCATCTTGTAACACCCGCCTCCCACTGCCACTGCCACATTGCCAGCCACCCCATCTGTCAGGATGAAGATGTCATAAAGAGCCACTCCACTTTCACTCCTGACCGAGGGCTCGACTCCTGCTCCGGGTCACTCACTGTGGCTGGGAGAGGCTCTGCTTGCCAGCAGTGGCGGCCATTCCAGTCTCTCTCATTAGTGAGCAGTCTTCGTGCCTGGTGCTTTGCATGGTGATCTCTAATCTTCCTCTTGACATCTGAACCAGCATCACCCTCAGTCAGTGATGGGCACTGTCTGGCCCATGCACATGCTGTGTACACCAACTGTGCTCCTCCATCAGGCTGCTCGGAAACTGTGGCAGGGAAGGTTACAACTGTGGCTTCCCCTAATAATGGGATCCTTGGCGAGTCTGTCCTAATTGGTTCTTTAATTTTATAGAGTAGATCCCTCTGCAGACTTCTTGATACTAGGTATTGACATTCCTGGTCAGCTCCAGGGACGGAAGGTGGTCACTCTCAGGATCCTTGGGTCATCCCAGAACCTTCCCTCCACATCGTAGTGGAGGGGAGCAGTGCAAATGGCCTGGGCTGGTCCCTTCATTTACCAAAATGACACACACGTAGGGGGGAACAGGACCTACCCAAAATCACAGAGGCGACTGGTGATTAGATATTTAGGTCCCACACATATGACTCTGACACCTGTAATAGAGACTCAGAGAACGGTAGTGCAAACAGGATAGTTTAATTCTTGCCCCTGACAGTCCAGATGTGAGCTACCTGGGCCGGGAACCCAGCCCTCTCTATTGTAGTGCTCTCATTTGCTCATCCACATAACCTAAATGCCTGTCTTCATTTAACCTATAAGAAGGGCAAGGAGAGAGAGAAGGGATATAGCCCTTCCTTTTAGGGTTGGGACCTAGAAGTTGTGCACAGCACCTTCCTTCATTTCTTGTCAGCCATGTGTAGTCATGTGGCCATACCTAGCTGCAAGAGAAGCTGGGAAAGGTGTCTCCTTTCCAGGCAGCCAGGAGGAAGCAGTGGATGCCAGGGGAGGGTCACAGTCTCTGTGATGTGACAGAATGGGATCTAGAACCTGCTGAGATCCCCCCAGCTCTGACCCTGTCCCTCCACACCTACCTTCTCCTCCTCCTCACCTAGTCCAGAAATGATGCCATGAAACATGCAACCCAAGGCAGGCTAGTGTTGAATTACTTTAGTCTCTGGACAGGGGCCAAGTTTCACAGCTAATGAGGAACTATTTGTCATTGTTCAAAAAGTATAACTTTGACTTCCCATAGAAATATTCTGGATTTTTAGGATATTACTACCTCCTTGAAGAAGTGCCTTTATTTTCTTGTGGAAATATGACTCTGCCTATTTAGAATTTAGTTGTTTAAACCAGAAAGGCCTCCCCATTCATCATCTCTGTTAGAATGGTCTACAACAACACACCTGTAAAAGAGGTAAAAATATGGCGAGGTCCAAGGTGGCCTCCCGTCTTCAGATTTACATTTTTCTAGCATGTTTTCCCCAAAGATCGCTAAGAGCTTAGTGGAGGTTAAGCCAGACTCTTTGGTGCCTGTGAGCATGTTCTGTCCTGGAAATTCAGGGAGGTGGTCTCTAAAATGCCAAAGGGAACGTTGATGTTCAAAATAATGAGTGTTTATGGACCAATGTCAGTGCTGTGCTTTCCAACCATGTGGGCTGGGCCGTGCAGACCAGCTGGAAAGGAAGGGTAGGGAGGCGCCTGATGGTTCCTGGTTGGGGTTGGTCATGGACAATGATGACTTGCTGCCAAAAGGCAGGCTGCATGCTGAAGGCTAAGGACAGCTGGAGGAGATGGGTGGGAAGGAGGCTGCAAGCACCGTGTGTGTGGTGGGGAGAGGGGACTTCTGAGCACTTCTTCCCTGGCCTTTGGGGTTTTGTCTGCAAAGTGGAGAAAGAACTCTTTCAGGTGGTATGAGGATCAGTTAGAGATACCACATGAAGCATCCCTGGCACCTCGTAGGTGCTCAGTTAACAGCAGCGTCTTCCAGGGCTGCAGGTAGCCGGCTCACAGAAAGTTCAGCGCAGATCGGCGTCAGGACCCTGGAGAGCTCCAGGAGTCCCGGCACTTAGTGAAAGCGCCGCGGCTCCCAGACTGTTCCCAAGAAACCACCTTCGGAGCTGGGAAGGACCTCTGAAGTCATCTCACATCTTTCCCACAAATACAGAAAGAACTCTTTCTACTGGTGGTCCACAGAATAGTTTCGGTGACACATGAATGTGGGTCAGAGAACATCGGGTGGATTTGGGGAGCGTTTCCCTTTTTGTGTCTCCAAGGTGAAAGGTACTGTGAGCGAGCACCCACTCATTTTAGCGCCTCTCTGAAACACAGACTCAGAGCCTTTAGCTAGAATGTAATTGCATTTTTTTCACTGCATTTATTTTTGTAATTACCTTCCATCTGTGGTCATGGGTAATAGTTTGTTTACAGTAGTAATTCACAGTTTTCTTAGTACATATACCTGGAAAGCATATAGATTTATAGAAAATATGAAGTCATAATATAAAGATAATACACCTAGTTTGGGAAACATTTTGGAAAATAGTATAAGAGTGATTAAAGTTTGATTAAATCTCAGCCTGTCTCTTTGTGGACTGCCATCCCAGAGAGGGTATGGAACTCACCCAAGCTGCCCAGCACATTGGGTCTGCTGACCTGGGTCCTGGGCTCTGGCTCCCACACCGTTCTGCTTTCCAAATGCCGTTTGAACAACACTAAGCTTTCCAACTGACCCCATTATCCTGAGAAACTTAAGGAGGGGCAGCCCTTGTACAACTTTTGTGACCTTCCCAATGATCAGACAATCTTCCTGCTATGAAATAAATAGCTGTGTCCTGGAAGCGGGGGGGGGGGGGGGGGGGGGGGAACACCCCACAATTCCAGCATTGGGATGCAAATGAGCAATTAGAGTCAATTAAGACAGGATACAGTATAATTACCACCAGTCCTGCTGACCTTTATATTGAGAAGGACCTGACCTACTGAAAGGGAATTAAACAATAGTCAAAAACTTTCTTAACCAAGGGGTGTGCTGGGGGCAGCGAGGTCTCATTTCACAGGCCTGAAAGGTCTGACAGATCCGACCTCCTTTCCCCACGCCCACCTCTCTGGGCCTGAGCCACCCCTGGCAGCGGCCATGGACAGCCGGCCTGATGGTACCTTGTCAGGGACCTGATTGTGCCCGTCACCGTACCCTGCATAATGTAGCAGAATGCTCGAGCCCTGTGGCGGCCCCCTGACTCTTCTAGACGAATCCTGGGTCCTCAGACCTCTTCTCAGGAGCCTTCCCTTTGCCAGGAGACATTTTGCACCTGGACACCCCTGCCCTCTGTGTCTCACCTGGTCTGTCTTTAAAACAAAATCTCGTGTGCTACCCTTGCTTAGAATCACAGCTCTTCATTGAATCTGGCTGAGTTTCCTAAGTCCCCATTTAGGCGAATCTGGTCTATCATGTAGATTCAGCACAAAGTAACATTCTTCCTCCTCACCCCCGTGCTGAGGATTGAGCCCAGGGCCTTTGCACTGAGCTTCCATCCCCAGCCCTTTTTAGTTTTTATTTTGAGTCAGGGTCTGGCTAAGTCACTAAATTGCCAGGCTAGGTTTGAACAAAGTAATGTTCTTAAAGACCCGCATTCTAGCCTCTGTTACCCGGACCTCAGCTGGCTTTTCTGTTCATCCATCCAGCAAACACCAACCGAGCACACTCCACGTCCCACCCACCACTCTGAACATTGCAGACACAACCCAGGAAACAAAAGAAAAAAAAAATCTCTTGTATTTTGAACTCTTCCTCCTTTCCCAGGCGAGGCTCCTGCTGGTGGAGGGCAGCGTCAGCACTGGGAGGATGCAGGGTGTGTGGGGTGGGCATGGGGGAGCACACAGCAACTTCCTCTTCACACCTGGACAGACGGCAGGGCTGTGGGGTGAGAGGTGGCTCCTGGTGAAATGGAACTCTCCAAGCTGCCACTCTGAGCCCCTGAGCCTCCGTCCTGGGCCTGTAAGTCAGGACAGTGACTTCTCAGCGAAGGGCAGGGTGTCTGCTTCTGAGGGGTCCTCAGTCTTGTGGGGCTGCACACACACAGCGGTGGGTACACCAGTGGCCACAGAGCTGGAGATGGGTGCTGTGGGTGGGGGAGGGCCTGAGAAGTGACAGGGAGATGGAGCAGCCTGGCATGTCCCTGCAGCATGGAGCCTGCGGCCAGGGAAGGGCGTCACAGGGTGAGTCTGGGCAGACCCAGAGCTCGATCCCAGCATTAGCTGACTCAAAACCCAGCCCTTCCACTCTACCCCGCACTGTAGATGTGAGGCGGAAGTGGGGTTCCTCCCCACTCTCCAGCCTCACGTGCAAGAGGAAGTCACTCGGGTGAGCAGAAACTGCCATTCCAGACTATTTTTGAAACTTGAGCTGCACTGTGGACAGACAGCATGGGGCTGTCACTGAGACTGAGAATAAAGGTGACAAAGGGCCTGATGACAGGGAGGAAAAATGGTACGATTTCAGCATGCAGTGGGAGGTCAGGTTGGCAGGACTTGTCACAGCTGGGTGTGGGGACACCTGAGGAAAGGGACAAGGCTAACTCCAGCCTGGGTACCCCGGCGGCCTGGAGGCCCCTGGATGTCCTGGGGGGCAGTGTTCTGCACCCTTTGCATGCCCTTGGCTGGTCCCTTGTCTCCCCTTCCTGCTCATCCTGGACACCCAGCTCCAGCCTGCTTTTACAGACCTCCTTCTCAGAGGCCCTGGAGGCACATTTCCTGCCCATCTGCAGCCCTTTCCCCTGCATGACCCTGCTCATGTGGCTCTTGATGCCCAAGCCTCCTGCAGGACACATTCCGCAAGTCTTTCCTTGAGGAGAACACCGAAGTCTTATCATCTCATTGGCCTGTAGGACACTCTGAAATGTGCACATGAAACATGGATTAGATTGAGGGTCACAGATGGTGGGTTTCATCCCAGCTAGTGACTGGGGTGCCCCGGTGCTGGGGAGGGGCTCTGAGGCTGCATCCAGGCTTAGCTGCAAAGAGTACTGTGATGGATTAGTGATGTCTGGCAAGAGCACAGCGGGGACAGGTGGTGGCATGCATGCCATTTATGGGTAATTGCTTGATGACAAGCTCTGTGTGGTTTTGATAGTCTATAACTGTTCTCAGGAAAAGCTGAAGATGATGTCCACCTGTCTGGTGTGGCAGTGATGGAAATAGATTAAGAGAAGCTTTTAGGAGAGCTGGGACCTGTGACAGTTACAGGCTGTCCTCACATTGCATGTTCCAGTCTTTTACCACTCTCCTCTTGCAGATATCACACAGTGATGCCCTCACTCCCTGCCCCTTTGTGCCCTGACTCCGAGCTCTCAGGCCTGAGCTTACAATTAATTTTTCTAGGGAAATGCGTGCCAGCCTGTGGTTTCCTTTTGGCAGTCAAACCCATCTGGACTGTGGTCTGTGGGCAATTCATTTGACTATTTTATTTCCTCAGTGGTCTTATAAAAGGAGTATAAAAATGAAGGCGTGAACCCCAGTGGAGGAAGTGCGACTCTTCTTAATGCAGTACAGGAGCAGAATGTTGATCCAGAACTCTAAACAATGAAATGCTCCAAAGTAATTATCAGACACTTAATAAACCCTGCCAGTGTGGTGACCAAGGGAAAGACTTCTGTATATGTCACCTGGGCTCAGTGAGGGTCCTTGGGCCAGGTTATAAGTGACCCCCAGGCGGAGTGTAACTGGTGCATTTCATTGCATCCGAGTGATCTCCCAGTTAAAGGACATCTTTCTATGCTTTTGAGTGGTTCTTATGTTTTACCTGATAATGTTCTTTTGCTTAAACCGTGTAAGCATGGGAATCAGGAGACCTAAACTGGAGCAATATCATGAATCTAGAACAGGAGAGCTCCTGACATTGTGGATAATTAATCTGTCACACGACAGAGACAAGTGGAAATTATTCAGAGTGGAAGCATTAGATTTTTAGCCTCGACGAGACTTTTTCTAGATTTAAGCTAGCTGACTGGGAGAATTCATTTTGGAGAATAAGAATCAATAATTTGTATGAAATACTGAAGATCTCTCACAGAAGATGCTGAGGAAGCTGAGTCCAAGTGGAGATTTTATAGCATGTTCGCTCTCAGGGTGGGAACTGTCAGACCTTATCCATTGCTGACCTCTTACTTTTTTTCTTTCTTTTGTTTATGATGCAGGATCTTGCTATGTAGTTCAGGCTGGCCTTGAACTCACTGTGTAGCCCAGGCTGGCCTCGAATTGGTGGTAATCCTCCTGCCTCAGCCTCCCGAGTGTTGGGATTACAGATGAGTGCCACCACACCTGGCTTTGGCCTCTTAGTTTTTATTATTAATATCACCTGCTGGCCTCTTTTATATGTCTGACTTATGCCCACGTTTTCTGGATTACACATGACATTACATATGGTAGCAAGAAAAGTATTACTTGTGTGATGTGTAGATTGAGCTCATGGTGGATTTGGAAACGGGTGCAGAATCAGTGGGTTGGGGGCTGAGTGGGATGGGGATGGTGCCATCATTGCAGATTTGGGATGGAGTCTGGATAAAATAATCTAGCCTTCCAGGTTGTGTCCTCAGGATCCATTGTCACTTCCTCTGCCAATTCTGATTTCCTCTTTTTTGAGGTCTGGATTTAAATTTCCACGTTGTCATGTCTTGTTTTAGTTACCTCCCTGACACGGGGACAAGATACGTAATACCCACAACGTAGAGGAAAGGTTATTTGTGGCTCACAGTTTCGTCCTTGGTCGGCTGCTCCAAGGCAGAAGCAGCATGGCCGAGGGGAACCGCTCAGCTCATGGCAGCCAGGAGGCAGGCTGGAGAGGAGTCAGGCCGAGAATGTGCCCTTCCAGTTCACATCCCTAGTGTCCCACCTCCAACCAGCCTGCACCTCCTCACAGCACATCGACTGTGGAACTCTTCCGAGGATAGATCCACTGACGCATGTAGCCCCTTCCACGCACACAAGAAGCTGGGGGCACGTTTTAGATCTAAACCCTAACCTGTGCTAATGGGATGGCTTGACTTCTCTGTGTCTTATCCTGGAAATGGAGGGAAAAGCACAGCATTTGCATGGTAGTCTGGAAGGTACCTGCGTATCCTGAGGGTTGACTACCTGAACAGAGACAGTCAGGCCTGATGGTGGGTCCCACGTCTGGTGGCCACTCAGTAGCTGGTAGTGCTTTGACCTTTCTCATGTGTGAGAAGAGGGTAACTGTGCCTGCTCAGAGCATGGCCACCAGGGCTGGGGAGGTGCTGGTAAATGTAGCCGTTGTATTATCCTCTGCACACGATGTGGGCCTGGCACATAGCAGGAACTTTGCTCCCTCTTTCCGTCCCTATTTTGCAGGTCCTGAACTCCTGGGCCACAATGAACTCATGGGCCAATATCCAAGTGGCCTCCTTGGAGAAGCCCTCCCCGATTGCTTCCTCTCTGTGCTCCAGCACCCTTTTCCACCTCCGATTACACAGTGCATCGTGTACCTGTCCACACATCTGTCCTTTCTGCCAGACAGAAGCGTTTTGGGGCAGAAATTCCCATCCTGTGATTCATCCTTGCCTGTATATTCCAGGACGTAGCTTATTTCTCGGCACATAGGAGCGTCTCTGGTGTGGGAGTGAGCGTGTGGATGCGTGAGTGAGTGAACAAGTGAGCAGAGAGGACCAAGTCCCCGGTGAAGAAGCCCCTGGCCGAACTGGGAGTAGAAGTCTCAGCACACCAATGTTCACTCAGGGAATCTGAGTGGGGGCCTCAGAAAGCTTGCACACGTCTCCACACCTCTGTGCATTTGGGGGGATCCAGATCTCCTCCGAGTCTCAGGAGGGTCATGGCCTCACGTGTCCACAGTCGCTGGTCTAAGCAGACCGAGCAGGCAGGCCCCACCCAGGGGCAGAACTGAGTGACTGGAGGAGACGAGGCGCTGACAAGTCAGACTCGTCAACCCTGGCAGGACCTTGGGTGGGGCGGGGAGAAGACATGGCGGGGCAGCCCCCTAGATGAGGGGCGGGTATTTCTCAGGGCTGCAGCCCTCACACCAAAGCCGCCGTCTGAAAGGGTCTCCAGTCTTCTTGGGCCCAGTCCCCAAGCTGAGAGGACTTCAGGCAAATGCGAGTTTTCTCCCCTCCCGTGCTCTTCTTTTCTCTCTCTCCTCCCTTCTCCTCCCCTATCCTGTCTTGTCTTTGGTTATAAAATGTCGATTTTTGTTAAGAGCAGTGTTTTTCAGAGGGGTGGGGCTCAGCCCATTGGTGAGTTGTGAAATGGATTGAGGATCATGACCAGCTTGTTGCCAAATGAAACGGAGTGTGAGAGGCGATATTAGCCTGCAGCATGCATGTCAGTGATTCTGTAACACTTTCTTTCCGACTCTATATGTACTGGGTTGTGACAGATGTCTTCTTCTATAACTGTGGTCACAAACATTTGACAGTCATGTTGCGGAGCTGGGAGACGCCCTTGTAGATGCCCCCTTCCGGGCCCAGCTCAACCCTGGTGGTAGATGAGGCAGAGGAACAGGGCATTGGGGTCCTGTCTTTGTGCTGACCTTGGCTCCCCATGGGGCCCCCTGACTGTTACCTTTCTTTCTTTTTCTTTTTACATTCTCTTTTATTACGGTGAGAACCTTGACCTGATTGGTACCCACAGCATGTCTTTAAGTGTAATCTGCATGACCTTGGACCCCAGTGCAGCTCTCTGGAGCTCACTTTGTGCCCACTGATTAGTGGCCACCTCTTCACCTCTTTCTCAACCACCAAACCAAACTTTGTGCGAATGTGCTACGCTAGGTACCTTATTTAAGTGAGATCATGCAGTATAGACGGCTCTCTGATTCAGCATCTGTCCTACTTACTTTCTTGTTGCTGAGACACAATACCCGACACCCACAGGTTAAAGGAGAAGAGGCTGATTTAGGCCCCCAGTTTGTAGAGGTTTCTGTCTGTAGTCAGCTGGCTCCAAGGCAGGGTGCTGTGCTGCAGGGGTGTGGCAGAGGAGAAACAGGTGGAAGCAGAGAGGGATCGAGGGAGGAGGAGGGAGGTTGACCCTTTCTGGCCACGTCCCCAGTGATTGCCTCCGCCTGCCAGGCTTCACGTGCCAGCATCGCATTCATCTGTAAACCCATCAGTGATGAGCATCACACCCACATGATCCAGTTACCTCTCAAAAGCTCCACCTATGAGTGCAAGAGACTTTGGGGGACATCTAGATATAAACCATAACAACATCTATGGATTCAACCAACCTTGGAGAGAAAATATTTGGAAAGAGATTTGCCTCTGTACTGAACGTGTAGGCTTCCTTCCTTATCATAGTCCCTAAGCAATATGGTGTAATGACTGTTTGCACGGTGCTGTTTGCATTGCATTTGATATCATATATCATCCAGAGTTGATTTAAAGTAGGGATTGGGGATTTAGCTCAAGTGGTAGAGCGCTTGCCTAGCAAGCACAAAGTCCTGAGTTCGATCCCCAGCACCCAAAAAATAATAAAAATGAAGTAAATGAGAGGATGTGTGTAGGTTCTGTGCAAGTCCTGTGTCACTCTACACTAGGAACTTGTGTGTCTCCTGGTGGCAGGCCTCCCTGGACTCTGAGGAATGACTGCGTGTGTCTCTCCGGGGCCGGGACACAGATACATGGAGAAGGGTGATGTCGCATAGCCAGATAGTGAGGTGCTGTCCAGCCTTCCAAAAGGACAGTCTGCGATTGGCAGCAGTGTGAACGGACTTGAAGGTATCATGCTGTGCAAAGTGAGCCTGTCGCTGCCACTGTCTTGATTCTGGCCTCTTCTCTCCTGGGCAGGTTGTATATGTCACCGCGACCTTCCCCTATGTCATGCTTCTCATCCTCCTGATCCGAGGGGTCACATTGCCGGGGGCAGCTGAAGGCATCAAGTTCTACCTGTACCCTGACATCTCCCGGCTCTCTGACCCGCAGGTAAGGGCTGCTCGCTCTGCACAGCGTCTCCCACCTCTGCGGGGCGCCTCTCTGCAATGCAGGCCACCAGCCACCGAGGCTCAGTGGCCAGTTAAACAGTCAGAAGCCTGGGACTCCTTTTCAGGGTAATACTTTCAAATGCACGGATTGTTGAACACACAGGAAATCAAATATATTAGAATGCAATTAGAGAAACATTTTTAAAAGGCAAATTTGTAACATGATAATGTGTATACTTCTCTTATCAGTCTTTTAAATAGCAAGATCCAGCTAGAGGTATGATAACTCCAAGTTGAGAATCCTTTATCCAAAATGCTTGGGACCAGACATGTTTCGAATTCTGTGTTACTTTTTGGATTTTGGAATATTTCGTACCTACGTATTGAGATATGTTGGGGATGGGACCCAAGTGTAAACATGAAATTCGTTTGTTTCATATACACCTTGCACACACAGCCTGAGGGTCATTTTATAGAACAATTTTAATGGTTTTATGCATGAAGCAAAGTTTCACAATGTGGAATTTCCAATTCACAGTGACAGCACTGAGAAGTTTCAGATTTTGGAAGTGTTCTGGATTTTTCGATTAGAGATGCTCAATCTGTACTGTGATTTCAAAGCACTGCTGCGCATAAATGCTATTTTGAGACAGCTGTGCAGTGCTAGGAAAGGCCTGGGATTTCTATTGCTAACGGCGCTGCAGTTTTTGCCTACTCTTGAGTTCATAATTGAATCAAATGCTGAACCTCAGCGAGGAGTCAGTTAAAATGACAAACACTGCTTCCTCCCCAACGCCACAGACCTCTGCAGGGCTTCATGGCAGTGAGGAACTTGGTGGAGCCTCGTTCCCTTCCTGAGGGCAGCTCACAGAGACCGCTGGCCTGGAGAGGTTGGCTGGCCTGTTGGTTGTCTGTGGCCAGGCACTCGGGGTCCGGCTTGGTGAGCAGTATTCGTGTCTAGCCTTCTCTCGGTGGCCACATGGTGACGCTCCCGGTGCCAGGCCCCGGATCCTCGCCCTCCGCTCTCAGGAGCGTCCGTCTGGGGAGCTGTGGAAAATCCGAGTCCCAGCGTACAACCCAGACGGGTTCACACGAACCCCTCCAGGGGCTGGGTCTCAGGTGTCAGTGTGCCCCAGAGGTCTGCAGGTAATTCCAGCATGCAGAATAAGGCTCTTGGAGATGTTGGAGCTGGCAAGGAAGCATCTGTTTTTCTATGAAAACAAACAAGCTTAGATCTCATGGAGTCTGCCTATCATTTTCACTTAGAGTGGGAAGTGTGCAAGAAATCCGGAGCCTGTAGCTTTCGGCCACCGGGTTTGGGAAGCCTGGCTGGAAACGCTTGTGGGGTGCCGGCTAGTCAGCACGATGCATCTGTACCTCGTTACGGTGTGGGCAAGGGACGGCAGGTGGAAACTGCTCATTTTTGTCCCCGTCATCTGTGCCTCGTTGCTCAGGGCACCGCGGACACCTGCACCGCGTTGTGCCTTGCGGGCAGGACCCTTTGGAGGAAGGAAATGAGCTCCTGACTGTTGGCCGCGCCTACTCCAACCTGCAGCAGCCGAGGAGCTGAAGCAGCATCTTTGGAAACCAAGTTCCCCGAAGCTCTCTGCTCTGTGTGTTCCCATTAGGCCGCCCTCTCTCCTCTGCTCGTGGCTTTCTCTGCCTTGGTCCTTGAGGTCATTGTCCAGGAGGTCCTGAGATCCCCCCAGAGTTCCCAGACCTGGTGGGTCATCAGAATGCCAGGAACTTGTTGACATGCAGATGGAGGGCCCCGCCCTGGGGATGCTGTTCCAGTGGCTCCGAGACAGCACACTGGCACCTCTTTTCCTCCTTTTCCTCTGGCACTGAGGATGGAACTCGGGGCACTGCACGTGGGAGGCTGACTCTGTACTACTGAGCTGTGTCCCCAGCCCCTGGCTTCTGTTGTTAGGAAACTTCAGAGGTGACTCGTGTTCACGACAGACCAGGGCAATGTGACTGGTACCTATGACCTTAGAGCCCCATGTCCACCCACGTGGAGAGAAGCAGAGGTGAGCAGGCAGCTTGCCACCCGGTTCCTGTGCCCCAGGGCTCCTGGTCCTGCCCTCTGCTTCCCCGCAGGCCTGGCTGCTGGGCGGGCGCCCGTCTGCAGGGCTGTGGCACAGTGCACACAAGGCCGGGAGCCGGGACGTGGGTCCTGCTTCTGCTGCCGATCCTGCCCTTGGACAGTTTCCTTCTGTCTCTTCTGCGGGGCCTTGGTTTCTGCACTCGTGGCCCAAAAGTGTTGGACTCAGCCCGCGGTTCTCCAACTGGGTTCAGAGAGCCCTGGATTCTGTGTGAGCGTGAGTTCGTGACTCCCGCTGTGGCTGAAAGCCAGGCCCTCTGCCGCTGTTACAAATCGTGTTGCGGTGGAACACGGCCTTGAGGGTGCTTACAAATGACCGGTGCTGCCTCCCCGCTACGTGGACAGAGCTGAGTATGTGAGACAGAGACGGCGTGGACCTGTGTTTCGGGTCCTGAGCCTCCCACACCTCCAGTGCTCCCCCAGAAGGGCTGAGGCTCAGAGCATTGACTCTTGTGGTGTGACGTCTGCTGTCTGCAGCAAGAGGAAGGACCCTTTGGGTGGAGTCTGTGGGGATCCAGGCTCAGGTAGCCATTCTGTCCTCCCACACTCCCTCTTCCAGCCTCGAAATGCGGCACCAGGATGCAGGCTCTCTGCCCGGCAACACCTGCCCTGTACTCAGACCTGGGTGCTAAGAGGGTGTTTGCTGTATGCGCAGAGCTCATCTGCCTTTGTGATCTGTTGCACCCCTAGGGAGTCCGGTGTGCCCATGAGTCACACTGCTGGGGCCTCAGTCCGAGTGGAGCAGCCGTGCCACTCCGTGCGCCGGGGTGGCTCGGAAGCCTCACTCCCAGACTCCCGCCTGGGCCAGCTCTGTGCACAGGACAGCGTTGGCCTGCTGCACCGGGTTCCCCACATGCCTGCACAAGCGCGAATATTTAGTATTTCCTTCATAAGGAGAGGTGGGTGGCGTCTGTCCCCAGCACCCTCAGAGGCATATGCTGGGCCAGCGGCCTCTGAGCCCCTCCTGACCCACATCGTCCACATCAGTCTCCACGCAGCTGCCCCAGCCGCATCCAGGCAGCCACCAGACTCCCTTTTGGGAACTCAAGAAGCTGCCTACTTGGTCTTACAGGAATGACTGCTGGCTCCTCCCTGCCCAGCAGGGAAGTGATCTTTCTGGGCTGTAAATCTGATACCTGCCTCTTTGCTTAAATCCCCACTGTGGTTCCCTGTGGTCTTTAGAGTAACATCCACGTTGGCCCCCAAGGCCATCCAGGAGCCACTTTGGTGCTGCACCCCCTACCACTGTCACCCTCTTTCTCTTCACTCCACATAATGACTACCCTTCCTGCCTCAGGACCTCTGCACGCGCTGCTCCTCTGTGGAAACACTCCACTTTCTTCTTTGTTTTTGTCTTTATTTTAGTGGTACATTTTAGATATACATAATGATAACATCCATTGTGGGGAATTTGCACTTGTACAGGATATATCTTGCTGCTGCTTTCTCTTCCCCATTCTCTTCCCCTTCCTTCAACTCCTCTTCCCCTCCTTATTTGTAAAAGCTTCGTTTCCATTTTTTTTCTATTCTCTTTTTTTTCTTGTCCCTCCCTTCCTTTCCCCTCCTCCTCCCTTGTTCCCTCCCATTTGAACAGTTTCTTCCCTTTTCCCAATATGATACATTTTGATCCTTATTTACATTTTCAGTTTTTCACACCAGAGAAACAACGTGGTATTCAAACCTGTGTGTCTGATTTATTTTGTTTAAGAGTATGATCTCAAGATACATCCATTTACCCAGAAATGTCCTAAGCTTATCCTTCTTTATGCCAGAGTAGTACTCAATTGTATTAAAAAAAAAAAAAACCCTCATCTTTTTTATCCGTTCATCAGTTGCTGGGTATTTGGGCTGTTTGCAAAATTTAGCTATTGCAAACTGTGCCACTGTAACCATGGGTGTGCATGTATTGCTGTGGTCTGATGCTTTTAATTCTGTTGGGAAGATAGCAAGAAGGGGAATAACTGCGCCAAATAGAACCTCTACTTTCAATTTTTTTGCGAAATTTCCACACCGATTTCCACAGTGATTGCACCAGTCTACACTTCCATCAACAGTGGAGAAGGGTTCCTTTTCCCCACAGCCTCACCAGCACTTTTATTGGTTGATTTCTTGATAATAGCCATTCTTTCTGGAGTGAGATGGAATCACAGTGTTGTTTTCATTTGCATCTCTTGAATGGCCAGCAATGTTGAACATTTTTTCATATATTTA